>LOJH01019242.1:5963-19870 GCA_001685095.1 Ellobius talpinus | reverse complement strand
CAAAGGTCTATAACCCCACCACTTAGGAGGCAAAGGCAGGTAGATGAGAAGTTTAGGGTTGCCCTTGGCAACACAGCCACCCTGAGATATACGATAGGTAACTATACCGGAACACCAGGTACTCTTTTCCTCTTGTTTGCCTCGGGAATGTGTGTGTGTGTGTGTGTGTGTGTGTGCGCGCGCGCGTGCGCGCACAGTGTTCTTTGGAAAGTACTGTTTGGGAAGCACTTCATTCCTGCCTTAGTATACAGGCTGAAGGAGAGGACATTGGGAAGTTAGCGGGAAGTCACCTGACCTAATTATTCATTTGCAGCCACACAGAAAAGCATGAATATTATTGCATTTATGCCCATCAAGCAGTAATTGTTTAAAGTTGACAAATGATAGAGTCCTACCCACTTAACAACAAAACAAACAGAAAGAACACAGAGTTGCTACACGGCTTGAGAGTTCCTGGAAAATGGCTTCACCTCAATTGCCTTCCTTCCCGTCAGAGCCTCACACAAGTGTGGGAATAGCACAAATCCACAGGAAAACCAAATTGGCTCAACCTTGCCAAATTAGTTCCCCCTCCCCTTTAACGATAAACTTGAATGCATCTGACATTAATTTGGTTTCAGAAGCATCTCTATCTGGAGAGGAAAACTTTCTAATTTGTTTACCTGGCCAGCCACAATCTCTCCCTTTCTTTGCCTGCACACTAGGCATTTTTCCCGCATTGTTACATTAATGCTGATTAACAAGGAGTGATTTGTATCTTCTCTGGTCTACCTCCCCCTCCTCTTGTTATCCTTTTGTGTTACAAGTGGGAAAGAAAAAACAAAAACTTGTTCTCAAATAAAATCAATTGGAAACACCTGGCTGAGAGTTTAATTGCAGGCTCGGAGGAAGACAGTTCTAGAGACAAGTCATGCCAGCGACTTCAAGCTGCAACGGTCTAAATAGTCATAGCCTTGTGCAAGGCTCAATCTGCTTCCATGTGGGGACGCTGGCCAGGGGGTTGGAATTCCAAGTTCTAACCTTCAGATGCATGTATGTGCAAGGCCAGCACCAGGAGTCCCTACAAACAGAAGCCACTCAGCCTCTTTAGAAACAGAACTGCACTAGAGAAAATGTGATTGAGAACCTATAGAGAAGCTCGGATTCTGGATGTTTCAAGGATTAAGATGGTGTTTCTGGCCCTGGTGATGTTTGGAACAACTCCAAAGGGCACAATTGTACACCGTGCAAACTATGTTGTAGATGGTTTTTCCATCATTGAAAACATTGATGGGATATAAGGGGAAAAGTCTATGTGCCTTGTTTCTTCCTAAAAAAAAAAAAAGCAATAAATACCCATGGAAATGCACAGACACACCCCAATGTTTGTTAGCAACCATCTTCAGCTTTGCCCCCGCCCCAACTCCCTGCGATCTTCTGAATACGACTGCTTCAAATCACAGGTTGACTGGAGAGACATAAAGCCACCAGACGACTGCAAGGACCATAAAATGACTGAGTTCGGTTTCTCCCTATAAAGTCGCTGGCGATAGAGAGGTGTTTGGCTAAGGAGGAACCGTGGTGAATGCTTGGTGCCATGCTAGCATGGACAAGGGCCTGCATAGCTTTCCAGTCCCAAAAATAAGAACAAGAAAATGGAGAGGGAGAAGAAAACTGGCAAGCAGGGCTTAAGTAGGGCACAGATCCAGTTATCCACATCACTCACATAGGATATATTTTAAGGAGACGAGAAAGCTGAAAATAATGCAAGGCTACATCTGACTATGTTAAAGACACAAAGGGGCCTTTAGGGGCCCCGTGCTTGAACCACATCTGGCAATCACAGGCAGGTTTAATCCTAGACTCCAGACACATTTCAAGTACATCCATGAAGAAAGACACTCTGATGAAAGCTTGGGATGTGTAGAGCAGCATTTTCAACCCAGGTTTCCCAAAGCCTTGATCTATTATTGGATGGTTAAACTCAATGAAACTCAAATCTGCGTTGCGGATGCCCCCTACTGGCCACGAAGAGGCACACGTCACAATGGCTGTGGGTTAAAGAACTCTGGATCTGGCTAAGGAAACCCTGCAGGCTCCTTTCCACAAAAGTGGAAAACTATGTTTCTTGCTTCCTAAAAAAGTGATAAATACCTACAGAAATGTGTACACACATACACACAGACACACACACATACACAACATACCCCGTGTTTGTTATCTACCATCTTCACTTACACCCCACCCCTCCCAGAGTTCTTCTGAACATACTGCTTAAAAGTCATGATCAACACTCAAGGTTTGGGAGAAGGCAGGGCCAGGCCATTCGAATAGGGAAAGACTCCATCACTCTGGAATCTACCTCTTCCATCTGGCTAAAAAGAAACCACCCACTGCCTCTGTTTTAGCCATCTAATACAGAATGGTACATTAAAATATATGCCCATCTTCTTACCTGATTTATGTAATTTCTATTTGGTACCTCAGGTAAATGACCCTAGGGTTAGGTTGCATAAAATAACCCTCAGTGACAGAAGTGGGCGAAAGGTGGAGAAAGGCGGCAAGAGATATACAGTGCCATCATTGTTAAGGGACTGAGATGTGGCTGCAGCCATGACAACTGTTTCCCAAAGCTCATATGACTGGTTACATTATATGACATTCTGAACTATAAGACGGCTGGAAACACGGAATTGACAATGCCTGCTGTCAAATATGGCATATTTATAGAAAACACATTTATCTCGTACATCCTTCAAGCTCTTGTTATGTTCAACCATTTCCTGTCAGACTTAATAACAATTATTGCCATTTTGTGTGCAAGTTCTTACCTCCCCTATGTCCAGACTGTTGTCACTCAGATGCCCTCACAGGCAAAGGCGACAAAGCGCTGGGGAGGGGCCCAGTGGATAAAATACTCAGCTTGCAAGCATGAGGAATGCAGAAACTAGGTTTTAAGACAATGTAGGAACTGTGGCATGTATTTATAATCCCATTTCGGGACAGTGGGAGACAAGTAGGTCCTTGGGTCCTCATTAGCCAGTCAGCCTAGCCTACTTTGCGGGTTACAGGCCAGAGAGCGAGCCTGTCTCAAAAAATAAAATAAAATAAAATAAAATAAAATAAAATAAAGCTCTGAGGATGACAGCCAAGGATGTCCTCTGGCATCTGTGCAAACATACATACACAAACACACACACATAGGTATTCAATAGGACACTTGTTTAAATAAGCTAACTTTTTCATAAGATCAGAGTGCCAACTAAAAAACAGGGCCATATGCAGTTTCTTCTTCTACTCACTTGCTTCTTTAACAGACTAATGAGCAGTATCTTTGCTGGGTGCCTGTCTGAGGCCACACACTACTACTTGTGTGGAAGTCTCCTGGGGACAAAAGGCAAAAACAAAAGAGCGAGAAAAAATGAAACATGTTAGCTCATTCATTACACTTTTACCTGCTTCCAATTGCAACAGTGCAAGATGGGTGTAGGTCACCTGGTACTTGCTCCAATCGGAGATTCACTTCTCAGTGGTGATCAGCAAGCTTTTTAGAAAGTTCAGCTCCTGTGCGGCCATCTATAATGGTTCCCGCTGATCTGATCAAGATCACTGTATGCAGAATGTTTGCTACAAATAATGGTCTCTTTCTGGTCACAGGAGTGAGGCTCGTGTGGACTGGTAAGCCTATTGTGAACCCCTTGCACATGGTAAACTGAGTCTGTAAAGATGCACCTCACCCTTCATTCCTAGGGATGGCACCTGCGGCTTGACCCCTGCTTTGCCCCAGATCCCGTCATTGACTCTGAGATTTTTCGTTGTCTAATATCAACCATGACGGCATCAGAATCTCAACTTTCCGACCCTAGTGTGGGCTAGTGAATCTCTCATACAAGGCACAAGCTGAACACAAATAACTGGAACTTTGTTGATATTATGGAATAAATTATATAAACACTTTTCATCAGCTCGTTAAATGTTTGCTCAAAAAGTACATGTACAGTTTGGTTTCGTTGTAGCTACAGTGGTCTTGCTTGAGAGGATATTGAGAAAGAACCACCCACAACTAACAATTAATATAGTTGCTTACTTACCAAAAACAACCTAGAATTGGTCTTGAGTAGATCGCCTTATTTTCCAATAGTCACTTACTATCTGAGTGACTTTACACAAGCCGTGTAACCTTGGGGCTCAACAACTTGATCAGTAAAATGAGGATGAATTAGGAGATGGTATAAGACGTTCCTGTGAGTATGTGAGAGATAATGCCAGTAGAGGTTGACCCAGTCCCTGGTACATAAATAGTAAGCTGCACATGCCAGTTATTGCTATTACTGCCATTGCAACCACTGCCGTCATCATCTTTGCCATCAACATCTCTACTTATTTAACATCTGTGCACCCAGTACGAGTTCTCACTCCCAATATTCCTTTGACTTGGGGACTTGTAACCCTCAGCTTAAAAGTCAATGATGGTGGAGAACTGTATGCTACTTCCATGTCTCTTCTCCATAAATCATCGAGAAGACACTATATAGCTTCTTCCTAATAGTGTTGAAGACAGTGTTTGAGACACAGAAGGAAACAATAAATAGAGGAGAGAGAGAAGGAAGAAGGGAGAGAGAGAGAGAGAGAGAGAGAGAGAGAGAGAGAGAAAGGGGGAGGGGAAACTCCCTTGGACAAAAGGCCACAACACTACCATTTAAGGCTCTAGAACTAGTCTGTCCCACCCCACCGTAGCTGCACGTGTCTGCCCATTGTCACCCATACCAGGGCAAATGGGGTACTCTGGAGGTGGGAGGATGGATAGAACAGTGTCCATAGTGATTCTGAACCCAGAGCAGCAGAGCTTGAAGTTCAACCTAAGATGACACCTCCACCCAAGCAGCAGACCCTGGACTGACTGCCAGAGCCTCTGGAGCTCCAAACAAGACACTTTAAAATAACAATGTCCATCTAAAACAATTCAAAAGTCAGATTTTTATAAGTAGAAAAATGCTCCTGCGAAGGAGAGAGAGATTGCTCAAATTCAAACAGGAGACGTTTGGGAGAATTTATGAACCGTAACTGTGGTGAAACCATGGAAATAGTCAACAATAAATGTGGAGAAGTTTCCATTACCAAGAAAAGCCATCAAGGCAAGAGTAACAGCCAGTTGCTTTGGATAACTGTGTCATGTGACCACCTGGATCCATCCCTGTGACATCATAAGATACTTTCCAGATCTCCAGTCTGTTTTACACTCACAAACAATACTCCGACCTCTGTTTAATCTCTGCCCTGTACTTGGCAGAAAAGAGGTGTCTGCCTTTAACTGATGCAAACCCCATATCAGATTATAGGACTGGAAGCAACCGTCTACAAGTTGAAAGGGTTGTTCCTTGAGAGAAGCCAAGTTGAACACTGAATGACTTTCCAGAAAGCTCAAACATCCCAAAAGCTCCTTTTCCTTAAAGGAAAAAATGGGATAGCCTAGTGACCGAGGTCAGGCATGGCCACCTCAGACTCCTCAGCCCACCCACCAGGCTTTGGGTACTTTCTGAACCCTGTTTGCTTGATTTCTCATTGCCAACAAGAGCAATGGTACCTACCTAAGTATCTTTTGTGGTGGTGAGATGAGCTACTGCGCGTGAGGCATTTCTCTCAGTGCCTGATACACTGACCACGGCACACCATAAGCCCCAGGATTTATAATTTCTCATGTTATTACAGAAAGTCCTGTGCTAAGAAAGGAACATACGTAGTACAGTTCCAGAACAAAAAGCCATGGGCAATAAAGGGAAACACATGGTGACAGTGTGCCCTTGGCCATCATGACAGTGTGCCCTTGACTAAACCCTCCTGCCAAGCTAGTCACTTTACTGGGTAAGCTTGAATGAGATTTGAGTTCTTTGCTCTAGTCCAAAGAAAGAGTAGGGAAGGGCAGGATGGAATAAAGGAAACAGACTCCTGCTAACCCTCTAGCCATAGTAAGATTTTACAGTTGTAACATTCAACATCTTTGGCACATAAGTGAGAAAAGCAAAAACCCATGATCTTCATGGGCTAAGAGTGGCACCATCATTACCCATCCTTCCACACATTCCCAGTGGCCCATCTCAGCTGTAAGTATAACCACCTCATTCTCATAACCTGTAACCCCTAATCCTTATGGACTCTCTTCCTCATTCCAACAGCTGATTGGCTACATGTGTTGCTCCTTTTTCCAGAAAATTCTTTCAATGCATCTTCCCTCCTCCACATTTCAATTCACCAGTTCTGAGGAACTGAACTACTGTGACATCAGTCTCACTGACCTTACCCTCCCCTTTCCACGCCACCCCTCCCCATGCCCTGCTTGGTCTATCCCAAACTCAAAACATCAGTTTCTGGCTGTCCATGTCTCTTGTTACCAGTCTTGTTTCCCGCTATCCACTACAATTTCTTGCACGTCAAGCACCTCCTTGACAGCTCGCAAGCGTTCCCCACAAATCCTCTACCACACACCAGTTTACAACCCTTCTGATTTCAATTCCTTCCTCCAAACTCTGCTACCCCTTGAGCCTATCCACAGAGTGGGAAAAAGGAAGTGGAGTCGCAGCTCATGGCTGTATCTTCTACCTTCCACCATCCAGCATCTTCCCTTCCCACGTTACTAAAGAACACAACTCACTTCGTGTAACAAAACAGTGATGGAGACCCGTGATGAGGGTGATAAACTATCCATGAGGCGCCGACAGCAGCTTTTGGTGCAGAGTAACTATTTGACAAGCATGTACGCTACTGCTGCTGCCCCTACCATAGCATTGTGTACACAGAATCCATACATTCATTCCGAACTAATCTATATGTCAGACTTCAGCGGAACAACGACTGTCTGTCATGGTCTCTGTCGGATGATAGACACACATTGAACAGGGAGATGGAACAGGCTCAATGGGTGTGCTTGACAATAAGGTAAGCTTCTTTCAGACAGTCTCTACCTCGTCACATGCACAACCCCGAAAGCATGGAGGATGAGGTGACATTGTCTTCATTGAGGCTGCTTTTTCTAAGACCTCGGGGGCTGCCCAGCACACTGCAGCCATGCTGTGACGTCTCTCCTCTTGAGATGTTGCTTTAGTTTGTATTTTTACAATAGCATTGTTTTTCCCAAGCTCTGTACACTCTCTACTAAATGATTCTCATGAAAATTGGGACATTTCCCAAGATTTTATTGTCTGTTTCTGACATACTTATTACTCCGGGTAGGTTACTGGGGATAATAAAGAGACAGTGTGGGGACAAGACGGACAGGCCAGAAACAGCTCATTTCCCTTTGACCTTCAATTCCCCATCTTATTCAAAATAGCGCTGGCAGGAACGCTGGACTTTTGGTAATTCAGTTTGGAGCTAATAATGAAGAGTGGGAAATGGCCCTCCAGTTGAAGAAGACAGATATTTGTGGAAATTTTGAGTTCCAAAGGTGGAAGGGTCAGCAAAGTTCCCATGAGAGCTTCTGTGGACAGTGGTGGTACCCACAACCTCCAAGCATTCTTTTATATTCAATTACAGAGAGGCTCCGCAGACTAAACACTTGCTACTGCATGTGGCTCCTACTTTAAACTCATTTAGCATATCCTAAAGAAAAGATGAAAGAATAAATAAGGGGTATTAAAGAAGGAGAAAAGGAAAGAGAAGAAATAGAAAATTCCAAGACCGAGATCTTACTAAACACCACCAATATGCGTTCCATCACTTTGCTAACTCGGTGTCTTCTCTCACGATGCATTGTCAGAAAAATTACCTGAGAAATCAGAGGTCTTATTCAGTGTTTCTCTTTGCCTAATGACTAAAAATGGGTTGTTGAGAAAATAATGGCACAGAAATGAGGACCAGAGGACTGTTTCTATTGCTGCAATTAGATTTCAAATCATCTTTTCTCTTTCCCTGGAAAAGAAAATGTTGAAACAGAAGCTTATAATTTCTCGGATTTCCATTTTCAAGAATTATCTATTGTTTCATAAGTTCATTTCTATAATAGTTTACTGTCTGGCTTTAATGGAACAAGGGCTGTTTGTCATGGATTGTAATAGATACCATGGGAATACTTTATGATATTAATAAACATTTCTGGCTTCTTATAACTTCCCCTTTACATGGAGACAAGGACAGGGTGAGTTATTGGAATGCAGCCTTGACATGTGCCAAAAAAAAATCCTTGATTTGGAGCTAGCATACCATGCGGCAGAGCTGAGGTTTGTGGGGTTTACTTTCTGACTCTGAGCAGGCGTTTATTTGTTAGTAAAATACTGGCATGATGATGCCTACATCATATGATTGTTTCAACATCTGACACCAACTGAAGGTGAATCTGAGGATGCAGGGCAAGATGTGATGTTCTCCAAGCATGGTGGTTCATACCTGTGACCTCAGCACAAGAGAGGTCAAAGCAATTGGATCACAGGTGTGAAATCACCCCGTCCCACCTCCCACCCCTAAGAAGTGGTATGAGCAATGGAAGGCAAAGCACTGTTGTGTGAGAGTTCAAAAGAAGCAGAATGGCTTTTCCTTGGTTGGGGAGCATTCTTCCAGAAGGACCAGTATTTGAGGGTACGTGATTTGGTGGAGACTGCATGCCAGGGGGAAGGTGGCATGTTTTGTTTTGTTTTACTTTGTATTTTGGTCCCCAGAGATCTCAATCTCTTTTTTTCCTTGTCCTAACTCTTCAGAGATTCTTCCCAAAATCTTCTGGTTGGAAAAACATCTGTGTAAACCCTTGAGAAGACATGGCCTGTGACTGAGATATTTCCACTGACGATGATGAGCAATAGCCAGGAAGAAATAGGCACAGGCACGAGAGTAGACTGAGTCACACTAAATTTCATTCCCCTATCTCCTGTACGCAGACTAAAGAGTGGCTCTTCGAGGAGCCCATCTTGGCTTGTAGGACCTGTGGATACCTTATGGGGCAGAAGTGATAAAGCTACAGTGGGCTCATTGTAGAACGGTCATTATACAAAGAAAGCAAGAAGATCAGATTCTTAAGGTGATGTGACAATGAGCGGAGCTACTGCAAAATTGCTGGCTTTAAAGATGAAGGTCGGGCCGTATGCCAATGAATGCCGATCACCTCCTAACGCTATAAAAGACGAAGAAATGGGATCCATTTCAGACATCTGACCTCTAGAACTCTGTGAGAATAAATGTGTATTGTTTCAAGACCCCCCAAACAAACTTGTGGCAACTGTTACAACAGCAAAAGGAAATGAATCCATCATCTCCCTTTTGCTTTTTAGGTATGGTTAACTATACATAAAGGAAAGTTTAAAAGCCAGTCTGAGCGTTCTCAGATCCAGAGAGAGCAGATGCCTTGGGTCTTCAAGGGCACATGCTCATAGTCCACCCCCTACTCCCAGCCAACACACACACACACACACGCACACGCACACACGCACACACACACACCATACACACACACCACACACACACCATACACACACACACCACACACACACACACCATACACACACCACACACACCACACACACCACACACACACACACACACAGGGCGGGGTGAGAATTTAAAACTTTAAAGGAAGAAATTAAATGGATGAAAGATACATTAAGAGGGTTAAAAACTATGGTTCCAAGGAGACACCACCAGGGGTTGGGTGGATGAAAGCCCTGTTCGTGTTAATCCAAGCTTAGAGAATTTATAGGACCGTGGCTAATGAAACCCTCACTATAGTTGCTTGAAACAAAAGTCAAGATAAAGACCAATAAAGGGTCCCTAGGCTCAAGTCTCTGCTGAGGACCCAAGTTTTGTTTTGTTTTTTAACATCACTGCGTGAAAATGATCATAAAGATATGCTTCCAGAACTCCTTCATATGGGAGCTTCTTGCACCCTAGTACCCAATCTCCCTGGTGATGACCATTTCAGCTGGATGAAGAACACAGACAATTAAGGGTTAGTTAAATAACCAAAGTTGACCTCTGTGCAGGCCTTCTGTGTTTCTTTTCCATTTACAGACACTATATCTGACAGAGAAATGTCTCTCCTTCCTGGGATTGTAAAACAGGTATTTAAATCTGATCTCTAAGCAATGCTGAGTAGGTTCAATGGGAACCAATATGGTTGTCTCTGCTGGGACAGCCCAGAGTCAAAAGCATGTGTTGAGTGGAGAGACTGCCTATGGCTCTGTGGCAGATTTCCTGGCAGGAACCTTGGAATGGAGCTGGCCAGGGAGATTGAAGCTAGTGGCCTTGAGGGTTGCAGACAGGTCTTGATGAGGGAGGTCACTGAGTCCTACCTGAAGACTTCTCACAGCAGGAGTTAGATGTGACACTCAGAATTCACAGAAGAACTTAAGTAGAAACCTTGGCATGCAATTGGAAAGCTAAGGAGCACAGTCTCCAACACGTGGTGCTCAACGTGGAATGGGCAGAGGGACGGGGGAAGTGAACTGGCAAACTGAGACACTGGTTTACGAGAGCAGGGCAGGGTGAGAAAAAGGCACCTTCTCTGTGTTCATGTTCAACATGAGATGGACTGGGTGGCCCTGCTACGTATCCCTGTTCTGATGGTGGATCCGGGGAAGAGGAGGCAAGAGAAAAGGCTACATCAGTACCCTTTTTCTCCTTTGCTAGATCACCTCACCACCACTCCCTGCCCCAATGAGACCAGACTATACGACAAGTGTTGGGTATTTATGATTGATTTCCAAAGACTTGATGAGACCGCCTTCATCCTATTTAGCAGAACTGGGGTCAACAGTGAACGTGGCAGTGAAAATAACCCTCTAGTTCTGGGCCTGAAAGACAGCTCACTGAGTAAAGGCGACTGCTGCCAAGTTTAGTGACTTGAGTTTCTGGGGTCTACGGAATAGATGAAACGGGGAAAACTCTTACGGGATAGAGACCTTATCCGGTGGAAGTTGACTTTAACTCCAGGCAGATAGCGTCAAAATTGCATTCAATTGCAGGGCACAGCTGTGAATTAGATATGGTTTCTCCTTTCCAAACTAGAAAGCGCAATTTATCACCCAGAGTAACAGCCTGGGAGGTGATGAGGCCTTGAGTGGAGGCTAAGTCATTAGTGGGACTAAAGCAGCTCTCTCCAGGGCTGGATTAGTGACTCTGAGCCTCAAGCGGAACACAGCAGGGCCACCCCCACCCAGGCTCCTGTTGACTCTTCCACAGGCACTTACTTGACATTTGCTCTATCATCGGGCTGTGATTCCGTATGAGAAGCTAGCGCTATGCTCCTCAACAATTCAGCCTACAGAACCATGAGTCTAAATAAATGTCCTTCTCTTACAAGCCACCCGGTCTCAGACATCCTGTTATAGCACCAAACTCTTGGCCAAGACACCCAATTACTGCCCACAGAAAATGAATTGCTTAGTGTGGCCCACACAAGTGGTGCCTGAAATGATGTAAAATAAAATTATGAAATAAAGAAACATCGATTTGTCTAAGATTAGAAAATAGTTTACCAAGTTCTAATCATCTTTGACAAAGAAGTTATTCCCTAGAGATGGCTAGATTACACAGCGGATAATGGCGCTTGCCACATAACTGTAAGCCTGACCTTCATCTTCAGGACCCATGTGACAGAAAGAAAGAACAGAATCCCTCAAGTTGTCCTCTGGCCTTCATATGAGCACTGTAGCACACACTTGTGTGCGCGCACACACGTACACACACACCAAACAACACATATAAACATACATGTACACACAAGTAAACGCAGTAAGAGAAAGTCACTTTTACTAAGTATAAATCCAAGTAAATCCCTCCCTAACTGCAACAAAAGATGTCTTTTATCAAAGTCATAAGAATACCGTACAAGGATGTATGTATTCATCTATGTGTTCGAGTGGCATACTTGTGCCATACGTGGGGGATTCAGAAGCAGATGTAAGATTCTAGAAATCTGTAATACAGAAAGGGCCAGATCACCAGACGAGACAGTCCCCGAAAGGCATGTGGTTAGGTCTCCCACTTCCACAGACCCAAGTGTCCCTTGTAAAACTACCACTTAAAAGAAGCTGCCAGGATACAGGAAGCCACTTTTTAGACAGAACATCTTGAGTCTTTCTAAACTTCTTGAATCCTGTAGACGAGTGCCTCATCTCATCAAGAAACAGATGTTCTGCACACACACAAATCAACAAAAGTCACAGCTTGACCAAAACAGCTGTCCACACTTCACTGCTAATAATAAACGCTTGGGGAGCAGGGCGCTTCATGCTGCCACAAGCAGTTTACTTCATGCTCCATCTCCTCCTGTGACTCTAAGGGACAGTGCCCATGGCTTTCTAGAATATGGAGCTGAAGGGCTATACATGAGGACCGGTCCGGTGAACTCCACGCTGCTTGAGAAGTGTCTGGAGAGGCCACTGGAGTTGACAGGACACTAGTCTCAGTCTCATTCGCTATTCCTGAAGTGAACCTGCTCAAGCTCAAGGAGCTGCTGTCTGGAGGCTTCCAAAGCTGTTTGACGCCATCCCTTACGCCCTGAAGCATTTCCTTTTTAAAGGAAAAGGGCCTACTTAGGTTGCTTTACCTGAGTACAGCAGAAGTAGAATACATTGCCAGGAAACACCCTGTGGTTGTTCTAGGACCTCTAGGGCCAGGTGAACAGGCCAAAGCTGCACGCAAAGCTGCAATGTTAACTATGCATGTTTCATGCTTCTGACCTTTAGGCTGATTAGATCCACTGATGTTCCAGAAAAGACCCAACCCCCCTCCACAAACCTCTGTGGGTGTGGGTGTGGGTGTGTGTGCACGCACGCATCTGTGTATGTAAATATGTGTGTGGCCAGGTGTGTGTGTCTGTGTGTGCAGGTGTCTGTACACAGATGTGTGTGTGCAGGTACAGGTGAACCTTCAGTAAATAACCCCATCAATGCTCATGCAATAAATGAACATAAGGTTCAATCAGAATGGGAAGAAGATGAAAGAGGATAACAGAGGGACTATAATCAATACACATAATATACACCTAGGAAACTATTTTTAAATTCTAGGTTATACATATCTCAATGGACAGGAGCACATCTAGTACAATATAATTGCTACAGCTTTTAAATATATGACTAGATTTAGGTACGGAAAATAATTAAATTAAAATGAAAAAATTAGTAATTCGTGAAGTCTGAATTCAGAATAGCAAGGTATTTGGAGGAGAAGGCATATAGAGGAACATGCTTGATCAGGGTGAAAAGAATTATAGAGGAACATGCATGATCAGGGTGAGAAGAAATGTAGAGGAGCATGAATGACCAGGGCGAGAGGGAGAATACAGGAACATGCATGATCAGGGTGAAAAGGAGTGGAGAGGAACATGCATGATCAAGTCTTGCAAGGGTGATTCCTAGAGGGAGCCCAGAACTGCCCTGTGCCTATTAAACTTTAAGATTATAGTTCAGGATCCCTGCCTGCTCCCCATCTAGAAACTCTTTTTAGAGTTTAACATAGCTTCCTAAACTGTACCTGCAAATATTGTGTTAGGTAGTGGAGGGGAGTTGTTTATGAGGTCTAAGAACCCTAATCTCAAACGTGTCAAGTTTTGGATCCTAGTTCAAACAGAACAACTGCAAAATGGTCACTAAGCATTTGCATGTTTACTGGATAGTTACATGTGTTAAGGAGTTTTACTATTGGTTCCTGAATAAGAATCGTAGTTTTTCATGTGTTTTCTAATGTTTTATACAAGGCTCATAGTGTGTTTTTTAAAAAGGAGGAACATGAAGAATACTTCAGGAAGGTGAACAATTATGCATAAAATAAATGTTTATCAAAGACTTTGACACATAACTGACTAATACATTGTCTTCCGGGCTGCCTCCAGAGATTCTCAGTAGGGTCTACCCATGATGCCTGCCACCTTGTGAATTTTGTTTCTTTTCTTTCTTGTGCCATTTCTTTCCAACAAGATAGATACTCATTTTCAGAGGAGGAAT
>LOJH01019241.1:8570-21329 GCA_001685095.1 Ellobius talpinus | reverse complement strand
TTTATTAACCAATGAAAGTAACACATAGACAGATGACCCACCTACATCAGGAGTACACAACACATTCTCTTTGATGAACAACAAAGCAAGAGAATTACTAGGATCACAGACCTAGATAGATGGTGTACCCACTCCACTGTCACAATTGCACAGGCCTCCTTGTGAACCTGAGCATCTCTGGAGAAGGAACAACAGGCCCCATGGCCTGTCCCCTACAAGCATAGGATGACCTACTTCTGGCTCCATCTTGGAGGACAGACAATGTTTTTACCTCGCTAAATTTTTATTTAATTATAGAACAAGTAGTATTGCTGTTTTTATTTTATTTTATTTTAGTGAGTGTGTGTGTGTGCACACGCACACGCATGTTTGCATCTGGTGGGGGATGGAGTACATGACCCTTCAGAGGCTGGAAATTGACAGTGAGTATCTTCTTTCATAGCACTCCACTTCATTTAAGGAGACATAGTCTCTCAGTGAACCAGGAGCTCGCCAATTCCAGCTCATCTAGCTAGACATCTTGTTGGGGGGATCTTCCCCTAGGGTTGAGATTATAGGTAACTACCAGATCTGCCTCTCTGTTATGTGAGTTCCAGGATCCAACTGGTAGGCAGGCTTGTGAGGCCAAAACATTACCCACCGACCCATCTCCCCAGCCCTTACTTGTTTCTGGTTTCAATAAGGTCTCTACTGCTTCAGCCTCTCCCAGCTCACTGGAGAGCCTCTAGTTGGACTGTGATTAAGCAAATACTGTCTTTTTATAGCGTTCTTCTCTGGCCCACTCATCAGGGGTTCCTCTCTCTCCCAGAGAGGGACATCTGTTTTTTGCATGGTGCTATCCACAAGGCTTACTCTCTATCCAAATCCCCAATCCCTAAGGCATCTGCCCTAGCTCAGAATAGAGCTATGAATGGCCTGAGCCCTGCTTATTTCTTTAAGCTAGTTGAAGTTTATATAAAAAGAGGATCGTGCCTCTGGGGAGCATCCTAATGGTCTGAAATTATGGGAAACAAGCCATCCTAAGATCTGAAGAGAGAAAGGCATTTCCCAAAAGGAATTTCTATTTAAGCTCTGTGTTTGTGATCTGCAAGAAAAAAAAAAGAGGGGAAGGGGACAGATTTTCCTACCCAAGTAAGTGTTTCAGAAATCCTTCAAAGGATTTTAGAGAACTCACCTTTATGTTTGCCCCTCCCCAGTGCACTTTGAAGGAATCTCTACAACTAAAATAAGAAAACAGGTGAACAGGCCTTTAAATAAAAGGTAAAAGAATCGAGGGGAACTAAGCTTGCTCATGAGTAACAGACTTCTTTCCAGGCTGGCTGTTTATTTTAAATAGTGAAGAACAAGGTAACAGCTTTATTAAGACAAAAATAAATGTAAACCTGAGGGGAAAAAAAAGCTACACACAACTTTTAAAGATACTTTTGTCTCCTCCATCCATCTTATCTGTCATTAATTTTATTTCCTAACGTGGCATTAAGGCCTCACAGAAATCAGGATGGAATTCCACTATCTGGTCTGGATCAAACTGTACCCTGAAGTCGAAAACCCTTAAGCTTTTCCATATTTTTCTTTTTTAAAATTATGTGCATTGTGTTGCATTTTGCACATGACTGAAGATGCCTGTAGAGACCAGAAGAGAGCGTCGGATCCCCTGGAGCTGGCGCTTCAGGCATCTGCGATCCAACAAACACAAGTGCTAGGAACTGAACTCAGGTCCTCCACAAGAGTGGCAAATACTTTTAATCATCTCTCCAGGCCCAGTTTTTAACCACTGTTACCCCCTACCTAATGATTCTTCCCTGAAAAGTCACATGGAAAGAAAAGTTGGTCATTTACAACAGATTGTAAATTCAGTAAGAAAACACGACATTTTAAGTAGTTAATTTTATATAGAATAATTAATTTTATACCTTCCTTAACTCTCCACCCTATATGCAAATATCCTATAGTGTATGTATTACATAGTCTCTTTCCTTTTCTATAAATCAAAATGACTCATTACTTATAACTTAAATTAAGGGGCTCTGTCACAGGCAATCATCTTTCTTGATCATCTATTGTCTTTCATTTATTTGTTCAACCATTCAATAAATGTTTATTCAATATTCAATAACTGTATTGCAATGCATACTAGGAGTTTAGGAGACAAAAATGCACGAATAAGCACATGCTTGCCTCAAGGAAGCTCACAACATAGCAGGGAATGAAAAATGACTGCACTACTGATAATGAAAATGACTGCCAAGTATGAACTCAGTCCAAGGGCATGGGGAACTATTTCATCCAGGAGCTGAAATCTGAAAGGATGAAGAGAAGCCTACCAAGAGAATAAGGAATATCAATACATCTTAGGCAGGAAGGAAACACAGGGGGAATAACAAGCTGAGCTCAGAGACATTTTCATAATTAGTCAGCCGTGCCCCTCCTCCATCAAACCTTGAACTCAGCCCTAGAGTTCTCGCACACAATGACCAGGTCTCCGTCCCATTCCGCTTACATGTGGTTGGGGAGAGAGACATTATAAGACAATTTCAGTTGGAATTTAAATGAAAACTATGAGGAAAGTGTGTGCTAGAGAGAGGAGTAGAGATGGAAGGGCCAGGAATGTTGTGGGATGTCCTTCTGTATATGTGTTGCTCTACTGGTTGATGAATAAAGCTATTTTGGCCAGTGGCTTAGCAGAGTAAGGCCAGGCAGGAAATCTGAACAGAGATGCAGAGAGTAGGCAGAGACAAGGAGATGTCATGTAGTTGCCAAAGGAGAAGGACACACCAGAACTTTACCACTAGGCAACAGCCTCGTGGCGATACACAGATTAACAGAAAAGGTTAATTTAAGATGTAAGAGTTACACAATAAGAAACCTGAGCTAATAGGCCAAACAGTGTTGTAATTAAAATAGTTTTGTGTGATTATTCAGGTCTGGGCAGCCAGGAAACGAATGAGAGGGCTCTGTTTACAAGGGAAGGCTGCTCTAGAGTGATCAATATTAAGGAAAACTGAATGAGAATGAAGAGATAAGATTGATAAAGTAGATTGGGAAGGGAAGGATTAGGGACACAAAAATTATATTTCTGGTTCTGAGCTTGAAAACTAAATAGACAGGAAATTGTGAAATATTGAATAGGGGGAACTGGGTGAGGGATCTTGAATGGCACTAAGGGGTTGAAACTTTGTTCTGGTTGCTATGGAAACTACAATAAGTCTTTCAGAACCCAATGAGACTTTCAGGTGTATCTTTGAAAGGGATTCTGATGTTGCTTGAAGAATGGCTTAAACCAATCTGCACAACTTATACACAAAACTAAAATGAAAGTTTCAGAAAATAACACCTATGTATTAAAATATACTATACTCTAGTTTCTGATTTATTTTCTACTCCCTTGTTTTAGTAAAGATGATCAAGTCAATTTATTGATCTCAGAACCAGTAATGGGTTGCAACTCATGTTTACACTGGATTAGAACAAAGTGGCCCCTGAAAATGCTCCTTATTTCCTGATACAGAACTTGGGGCATCACACAAAACTCACAGACTAGCAGGGCGAATTCCTTGGTTTCTACACGAGTATCTGATTTTCTTTGAAAGGTGGTTTTGCATGAAGTAATAATGAGCTGATGATAATAATTAAAGATGTTGTGATTGTCATATTTAATTACTTTATAGGTTCAAATGAAGAGGAGTGTTTTAACTAGCTTCTTAATGGAATCTAGTTTTAAGCTTTATTAATCTGTCTTTGTTTTAAGAGTAAAAGATACAAAGTGCCTGGAAGCACATGGCACCTGTGTCAGGGTGCTGCAAATTAGCCACAGCTAGAGCCTGAAATTTATCATAGGAATCTCTGGCTGGGAGCCTGATTAACAATCAGAGAGTTGCTAAAACTAAGACTCCCACTGTCCTACACTGGGTTCAGTTTTACTGTAAAGAAATTTCACCATGATCAAAGCTCTATTTTAAATCTGTTTATTTTGTTTCTATGCCTGTAATTGTAGCCTAATCATCTAGGCCCATAGCATGCAAACAGGGCCCCGTGGTACAGTCATTTTTCTGTGCAATCACTCACAAATAAATGTGCTCACACTGTAGAATGATAATACAAAAAAAAAACAAAAAAAAACACGGCAGCATTAACCTTTGCCTACCCCAGAGCTTTTCAGGGTATTACTTTTGCTTCCTTTAAAATATGATCATTTCCAGTTCCCCAAAGAAGAGAAAAATCAATCCCCCAGCCTCCCACCCCTATAGCATACGTGCTTCGGGGAGCTGTTGCTGTATTTGCTGCCTGTGGGTCTCCAAGTTTACAGCAGCTGGTTCGTGTCCTAAGCCTCGTTTTCTTCCTCCCAACCATGCATGCTGGCTCATCGGCATGTTTCTCTACGTACTGGAAAGCCTTCTTTTCTAACAGTGAAGCCAAAAGCTACATTAGAATCAACCACTGGGGTTCTTAAAGCAGATTACTGAGCCCCAGGCCCAGAGCTTCTGATTCACAAGATTTAAGGTAGGTCCAAGAATTTATATTCTAACAGGCTCCAAAATGCTGCTGCTGCTACTACTGCTGATAATGATGATGATGATGATGATGATGATGATGATGATGATGATGATGGTAATGGTGTAGTGATAATAGTGGTGGTGGTGATGGTGGTGATAATGATGGTGATGATGATGATGTTGATGATGATGGTGATGATGATGACGATGATGGTAGTGGTGTAGTGATAATAGTGGTGGTGGTGACGATGGTAATAATGATGGTGATGATGGTGATAATGATGGTGATGGTGGTTATGATGGTGGTGATGATGATGATGATGGTGATGATGGTAGTGGTGTAGTGGTAATAGTGGTGGTGGTGATGGTGGTGATAATGATGGTGATGATGGTGATTATGGTGATGATGATGATGGTGATGATGATGATGGTGATGATGGTGATGATGGTGATGATTATGATGGTGATGATGGTGATGATGATGATGGTGATGATGATGATGATGATGGTAGTGGTGTAGTGGTAACAGTGGTGGTGGTGATGATGGTGATAATGATGGTGATGATGGTGATGATGATGGTGATGATGATGATGTTACACTGAGAACTGCCTATTCAAGCCATATTTTCAACTCCTTTAAGCCTCTTTCCTTTGTTGTCACAGGTATTGACTTGTAGGCTGTAAATGTATGATCATTATTTGCGGAATAAGATTTTGAATAGTTATCAGTTTAACTCATAAGACTTCATGAGACTATGAAAAGAACCATGAAAAGAACCATGAGCACATGAAAAGAACACATGCGATACATTCCTTACTAGACGTCTATTTTAAAATATGCCTGGCAGAATAAGTATAGACACCTATGTCTCCTCTTTTGCACTATCATCATTCATTAACTCAATAATATTAATAATAAAATTTAGCTCCTGGATTACTTGCTAACATTCATTAATAAAACATAGAAAGATCCTGAAATTTCTTTCTTTTTTAGGAGAAAGCTTAAACATATATAATCCCTTAGGTTTCATCCCATGGCATCTGCCCATTCACTACTTTCTGCTTTGTGGGAAGATGTTCTCTCTGCACTAGGTGGCAGTGTAATCCTGAAATTTGAAACCTGATCTATGGCATCAAAGAATTTGATTTCCTATTATGGAGTAGAAAACTGACTTTATGCAAATACTCAATTCTTTGTTGTTTTCCATGTATAAAAAGTGAAGTGTTATACTTGATTCCATTTTAGGACTGCTCGCAAGACAAATACACAAACACAATGCACTCTGATTGTTCAAAAAGGTCTGTTAAAGAAAGACAAAATGAACATTTAAAAACAACTCTGCCTTAGATTAGCCATGTACATTTTCTTGAGTAACTACCAGTAAGTTGAGCCTTCTAGATAACAAAGCCAGCCCTAAGGGGTGAGCTTGGAAGCCACACAGCTCAGGCTTAAACTTCAACTTTCTAGAAATTTTGCTTTTTTATTTCAAGAAAAATGAATCTCTCTGACTCAGTTTACTTATTTATAAACAACAAATAATAAAAGCACTCTATGTATGGAGGCCACTTGGTTGTTCCCAGCTGCCCAGAACCAAAACAATCACACAGAAACTGTATTAATTATAACATTGCCTGGCCTATTAGCTTATGCATATTTCTAGCTCACTCTTATCTCCTAAATTAATCCATTTCTATTAGTTTATATTTTACCACGAGGGTCGTGGCCTATGGGCAAGGCTCCAACTGGCAGCTTGTGTCTTTCTCCTCTGGAAGCTCCACTCCAACTTATTTCTCCCAGCATTCAGTTTAGTGTCCTGTCCTGTCTCCCACCCCCCCAGCTCTACTCTGCCTTATCACAGGCCAAGCCAGATTTTTTTATTCATTAACCAATAAAAGCAACACATACACAGAAGGACTTCCCATAACAGCACTTTTCTTATGGAAGTACTTTATAAATTAAATTAAAGCTTTATACAGAACCTGGCACACAAAAACTTTAGGTTGTCTTGTTTTGCTTTTGTAACTCATTCTCCTCTGCTTTTATTTCTCCCTCAACCTCACTCTGCTTCAATAAGTGGTGGTTCACTTAGCTCTCGGGAGAAAGTGTGACTACATGCAAAAAAAAAAGTCCCTTGACAATAGCCAGAGCTACTCAAAACATCCACCGGGAGAGGCTGCCCTGCCTCGCAGGACCGGCCAACCACTATGAGCAAGAATGTGGTGGAGAGATAGGAAAGACAGGGAAGCAGACCAGTGGGAGCGGTAGAACTGGAGATGTGCAGGCGCAGTAGGGAGAACCAGGCTGATGTGAGAGGCCTGCACTGCCATCTGATCCCACGATGATGTCCACCAAAGGCCATATCTGGGTCTGTGGTTCTACTGCAGCTGGAAGCTGTGTTGACGTCTGAGGCCGTGTTACCACAGAAGGCCATGCGGATGCCTGTGGTCTGAGCTGCAGCCTGAAGCCTTGTTGATGTCTATAGGCCTTGCTGCCTTTGGGGGTTATATTGATAAGGGTGGTCTGTGCTGTCACCTGAGGGCCAAGCTGACGTCCATGGTTCTGGCTGCCTCCAAGGGCCTTGTCTGGGTTCATGGTCCTACGGCAACCGAGGGGCGGGAGGAGCGGGAGGAGCGAGGAAGGCAGGTTCGTGGTCTGTGCTCTCACCAGAAAACATGTGGAAAGCCGTGGTCTGTGCTCCAGCTGACTGGAAAGAGCAGCAGGCTACTTTTGCAGTGATACCGATGACTGCAAACTCACAGTTGAGAAAGGGGGACATGGAAGGCTTCTGTAACAACCCCTACCCCCACCCCAACACCCCCTCCCCAGCTTAAACAGGAAGCCACGGAAGAGATGTTTTTAAACGTGTGATAAGGATGCTGAAGTTAGCTCTCCACAACTGATGGCTCCTGGTGGGGATGCGGGAGGGGAAGGACTCAGCTCTGTTTAATGGGCAGGTACTAAGAGTTTGGCCACGCTCCACTGAGGATATACATAACAGAAATCGCACCTGTTTCTTTCTTTTCTTCTCTTTTCTGTTTTTTAAATTTTAATTCGTTTTGGGCAATGAGTCACATGGGTGGGGCACTGACATGGAAGGACTGGGAAATGAATGTGTTGGGGTACATGATGTGAAATTCTAAAAGAATCAAGAAAAATATTTGCATAAATCCACCTCGCGCCATCAAGGCAAACCAACTGACAGCCTCCTTCCTTCCAGCTCATACTTTCAGCTATCACTACTCTGGTTCCTCTCACAAAGCTGCTGCACACTTGTCCTTCAAGCTCGCCTCACCATCAATACCTTCCTGGCAATAATACTCTATGTTTTTTTCAAGAATGTTTCTCATCATAATCTTTTTTGTGCTTTATAACGATCCAACAAAATAGATGCAGCCATTCTGCTTTCTTGCCAGAGAATCTAAGTTGAAGGCATCTGTATGAGTTTGCAGTCAGTGATGGAAGAAAATACCTTGGTCTACTGACTGAATTGTGAATAGGTACAAAAAATCACTGCAGATCCAGTAACTGGTGCCTACAAGGCACTTTCGTTCATGATGACCAATGCTCTGAGTACCTTCAATAAATAACTTTGTTTTATATGTATATATATATGTGTGTGTGTATGCATTCTTATGTATACACAGTTTCTTTGCTTCGGAACTAATATGCAAACATTTTAGAAAATATAGCAATGGGAAATAAAACAATCACTGGTAGCTTTGCTACTTTGTGATGACTCACTTTTACAACAATTTAGCGGGTGTTCTTGAGTTCCTTGTCTGCACAGCTGTGGGCAGAGGGGACATAACACAAAATATTACTACCTCTTTAAATGTGCATCTCTTAAAGAACGTATGCATTTGCTTTCACAAAATCTAAATGTAATCTTATGTTATAGGCAACATATCAAATTCTAGCTGGGGATGTAACTCATCATAGAGCACACACTTCATAGAATAGCAAACTCCAAGAGTAAGAACTCTTACATGAGGTCAAAACTGCAGCTTTTCATTTAAACTGCTACAACCTTGAGAGAGAAAAAAAAAACATCTATACAGAAAGAGATATTTGAGTAACTGGGGGAGACTCTGCCAGCAGCCCATGGCTTTTAAAGGATACCTTTTCTCACCCCGAGCCGTGTGGATTGTAAGCTCACAGGCAAACAGCTAACCAGAAAATCCGCAAAGACATGCACAGACATTCCAGTGGTTCCTACAGGCACCCACAGGAGTCTTTCCTCCTGCCTTCTTTCACTTCCAGTCTCTCTGAAGCCCTGACTGATGCCAGGAATAGCAATGGCAGCTTGGGCCTGGACAGGTGAGAAAGAGCCTTTGTTCTTAATGACTGAGCTTATAGCCAGGCGGGGCTGACTGGGCACCAACGTGATTCCGGGAGGTGGCCTGCTCAGACAGTACCTGCAGGGACATCAGGGTATACAGGATTTATGAGGACGATGACAGAGGAGGGGAGGAATCAGACTGGTGGTTGTCTCAGTCTATGCTGGTTAAGGACTTCCCCTGAGCATGGTAAAAGAAGGCACACTTCCTTACTGCCAGAAATTATGTCTAAATGTTTAAAAGTTTTCTCTTTTAAAATACATAACTCATCAGCATTGTCGTTTTACGAGTGATAAAATGAGGCTCAAAACATTAAGTAAGTTGCTAAGGGAAATGTCATATAGCAAGCCATACCAGCCTCAGGTTTCTCTGACAAGAGGCTTTGCCTACTTAGGACTATGCTCATAAACACCTATTCATGCACATGGTGCTGAAGAAAGCTCTTCATTTCCTTCTGCAGCTGAGTGTTGACTCTTACTCTCTTTCCCCCATTAACTCCTAAATTAAAGGATTTCAAAAGTTGGGTTTTTTTTTTTTAAAAAAAAAAAGTGTGCCTTTTACGGGTTACCAAATCAGTGCTCTGATGGAGTTATGTTCAAGGGTTATTATGTTATGTTATGTTCAAGGGTTATTATGTTATGTTCACAGCGGTATTTTGGCAAAAATACCAACAGGAGTCATAAACAAGCTTCATGCAAACTGTCAGGTGGATTGTGACCATTGCTATTTTGGAGTTCCTACTCTGAATTCTTTATCATTGACTTGGTTCATCAGTAGCAGTTGTTAAGCATTCATATCAGTTTCCTCTAAGAATTTAGCTCCTAGGCAAGGGGAGTGGGCAGAGAGTTAAAATAACTTGAATGAAAAATTAAAAGTATGGAGATGCATAAACAGCATTTAATTTGGAATATGGTGTGACTTAGCTTTTGAAAATATTATTTGTGTGTCATTCTTCATTAGTAGATTTAATAAGTATTATTAAACTGTCTTTAGTAAATAAATAATGGCTATGACATTTATGACTTTTCTAATATTAGGCTACCTTTAATATCTTGTCATTGAAAATCAAACCACTTGCCACAATAAAAAAATCTGAATAAAAAAAGACATTAGTTACCGACTGACATAATTTAGGGAGGGAATTATTGTTGTCTCCAAAATATTTTTAGTTTGGAAATTCCACCAGGCCAGGACATAAGGAACACCAAGTGCACTGCCAAGGGGAAAAACAGAAGAAGGTGTCTTCCTGATAACAAGATATGTTATTTGCCATTGTCTAAATTGTTATTCTTTTCCCCCCATTCATAGGCTTCTAAACCTCCCTAAAGTCAGGTACTGGGGGAATCAACAGCACAGACAGATTGGAAAAGGTTTGTGTCCTTAGGAGAAAACTCAAGGGTAAATAGAGATACAGGTTACTGTAAGAAAACAAAGATCCAATAAAAATCCTGTATACAGACTCAGTAGTGGCTTCAGGCTGTAAGGATGAAGGCATGACGTCAAGAGTAGGAGAAGTGCAGGGAAAAGAGCTGAAATAGAAGTTTCCCTGACTGGTGAAATGAACTCTCTAGTGGAGCTTAAAGGAGAGACAAGGAGAAACGCAGAGTGGAGAGGGAGGCCCTCAAGAGGAAACCAGCAAGCCCTCGGTGTACTCCCCAAAACTTCTGCGTCGAGTAGAACAAAGAAGCAATAAAAGAATAAGTGACCCAGAATTACTGGCCTTGTTTAGCATAACCTGCTACATAGGACCGGCTCAAAAGCAACAGAGAAAAAAACAGGCACACGAGGTTTTCCTCACTGTAGACGTTCCCTTTAGCTTTGTTATCCGACAGAGCATTGTTTAACGAGTAAAATTCACATGTAAGAATTACAGGAGGAACCAGGAAATATCTGTCTCCTTGTGCAATATTAGGAAATGGTGTTTAGCTCTAGATTTGCACAATAGTAAATCTGTCCATAAATATTTCCAATAAGATGAGAAGAAAGTAGCTTTCATATTATATCCAGGAGCTAAATGAGAGGCCCTCTTAAGTATGTTATTGTGAGTGGTTATTTTGAAAAAAGGAAAAAATCAGTTGGCCTTTGTTACATTGTAAATCATCATTTAAAAAAAGTGGTGTTTTAAAAGAAATTGAAACTTTTTTAACCCTCGGGGATTTGCAGTGTTGCCTACAGCACCCCTGTACTCATTTCTATTACTGTGTCCAGAGTTATACTAACTGCAGAATCAACTGGAAATTGTGCAGTTGCAATTCATGGTTTTGCCTTAAAAATTAAGCACTTTCTGATAAACCTGAGCACTGCTGCTTTCTCAAATGACAAACATTAAAACTAAATTTAGTACAAGATATGTCTCATCACATGCTATCTTCCAAAAAGTCTCTTCCTATCAGACCACAGGTCCGGTACCTCCCATCCCTTCTTAACAAGCCCCATCTTGTCCTATAAGAAGGCTTAAAAGAATCCCAAGAGAATTATGGTACATGACGGTGACCTGGCCCCTCCAGTCACGTGTTCTCCACTCTGCGTGCTCACCTGGATGAAATGATACTGCATTTCATCTCAGAGACAGGAGAACATAAAAGAAAATATGGAGGCATCTAAACTCTGAGAACTCAGATTTGAGTTCTTACTGCCTCCGTGTGCTCCCCTCACTGGTGTTAAAACACCACTGCAAAGTGGGGACTTCATTATGAGACTGAATGAGTTATTCCTCATAGGGGAGCCTCAGAAGGCATAAACATTCTGCTCTGCAAAGACAAACATTATCTCAGCAACGTTTGGTAAAGTCCTATAAGTTTTATATGCTGGATACTCTGTAGCAATCATACTGAAGAAGACAATTTCCCAAAATGTCAAGACCCGTGCAATATTGTAAAAGAATAAAGATGTACATGTGAATAATTGAAATGCAAGGCAGCAAATAGTAACCATCTTGAAAATATCCCCAGGACATTGGGTCTGTTTGACAAACCTCCATGAAACTGGCTCTCGAAGTATATAAAGGGAAACATGGCAGTCCCTGTCAAGCGTTTGGGGAGGACAGACACACAGCAACAACAACATGTGCAGGTACGTACAAACTCTAGAGAGACAGTGCACACTGGAATTGCCCAAGTCGGACAGAGAGATACGCAGGAAGGCTTGGTCTAGATGATCAAGAACCAAGTTTTTTTGGGAGGAGTTAGAGTTTGGAATTTGTTTCCAAAGCCTGGGTTTTCATTCGCAGTTGAGGTGCCAGATCTGACACTGGATGGACCAGCCCTATATGCAAATAGATGCTGGACAACATGGAAAGGCCTGCAGAGGTTCAGCCTACGATACACGAGACCCTGTCTCAAAAATGTCAGTGCCTTCAAATTCATTACTCTGCACTTCTGTGCAGAAACTTTTTCTGTTGCTGTGGTGACACATCCCTGTAATCTCAACACAAGGGGGGGGGCAGAGACGGATAGATTCCTACAATTGGCCTCTCAGTCAATGTCGTCAATTTCATTAGGGTCGGGTTCAGTGAGAAGCTGTGTCATCAAAACACACAAACAGAAAAACAAAAAACAAAAGTCTGAACAAAAGGTGGAGAGAGATTGATGAAGACATTCAACATCAACCTCTGGCCTCTATGTATATGCATACCCACATATATACATGCACATGCGTGCACACACACACATACACACCCCCAGCAGAATCTCTTTCTGATAATATAGTTCCTTGTCTCATGTATGAAATCCTTCAAAAAAATCTTTAAGCAATATTAAAATTTATCAAGTGAAAATAATATGTGAATAAAGAAGCCAAAGTTCTCAAAAAGAAGAACTTTGAGCATGGAGTCTTAATTTTCCTTATCTCTGTCATCCTGCCCCGGTATATGATAGGGTAGGGGTGTGTGTGTGTGTGTGTGTGTGTGTGTGTGTGTGTGTGTGTGTGT
>LOJH01019240.1:0-21330 GCA_001685095.1 Ellobius talpinus | reverse complement strand
AGCCAACAGCTAACATCAAATTAAATTGAGAGAAACTCAAAGCCATTCCACTAATATCAGGAGCAAGACAAGGCGGCCCACTCTCTCCATACCTCTTCAATGTAGTGCTTAACTAACTCTTATATTTTAAATTAACCCATTCCTAATGACCTGTGTATTACTATGAGTCTGTGGGTTAATGGTAAGTTTCCAGTGTCTTCTTCCTTCAGCAGCTACATGGCATCTCTCTTCCACTGACTACTCTCTCTCTTCCTCTGTTTTTATTTCCCACATTATGTTACTTTGCTAAGCCATTGGCCCAAAAAGTTTTAGTAATCAACTAATTAATAAGCAACACATATATAAAAAGACATCCCACATCAGATATGAAAAAAATTGGTAAGTTAAATGAAAGAAAAAAAGGGCCTCATCAAAGTACAGACATTTAATTAGGTTTACTTTATAATCCATCTATACTATCATTGAGCATGTTCTCACTCAAAGAGTTTACTAAAATCGATAATGTGTGGTATATTTACACATTGAAATAGCTTTCACCTGCTAAGTAAGATATTATGAAATTTGTAGGTTACAATATAGACTGGGAACACATTCTGTAGGAGGTAACCAAGACCCTGAGAGATAAATGTCATATTTTCTTTCAATTGTACATGAGTCTTTGTTTGTATCATTTGGAAGATCTGCACAGGTTAGGAAGTTAGTGGTCTGCTATGGAAGGGGGTAGGGTATTCAGAACAAATATAAGAAATCAGATTGAATGATTAATTTGGGGTGAAGATGGAAGGGAATGTTAAAGAAATTAATATGGACTATGGATAGGCATAAATATGACTGAAGGCATTTAAATAGTCATGTGGAAAACTACTATAGAAGGCTCCTAAGACACACACACACATGCACATACACTCACAAACACACACAGACACATACACACACATGGGTTAAAATGGAGTTACTCTATAATAAGGCAATGTTGCAAAATATTTATTTATACTATAAAGATGCCTTTTGGCCAAGGTATCTTATGATTGGTTGAATAAAGAGCTGAGTAGACAATAGTTAAGCAAAGAGAGGTTAGATGGGACATTTGCAAACAGTGAAGACTCTGGGAAGAAGAAAGTCTTCCCAGACATGGAAAGGAGAAAAGGGGTACAATATGGAAGAGTAGTAATGCCATGTGGCAAGATATAAATTAATATAAATGGGTTAATTTAAGATAGAAGAGCTACCTGACACAAGCTTAAGCTAAAGACCAAGAATTTATAATTAATAACTCCCCAAGTTATTTGCAGGTTGGCAATCCAAAGATAGTTCAAAAAGAAAGTTTGCTCTATATATGGCCCCTAACTTTCTGGTACATTTTTTCCATATAAGGTCTGAGAAATCTAGAAAAATAGGACATGGCTTTATAGTAACCCAGTGCTTGAGGCTTAAAGAAACATAACTGCTGTACAGTAAGCATTGGAGTAGTCAGAAAACTAAGTAGAATCAGTAAGGGCAGTGCCACAGATATAAGGCTTGGCTATCACAGACCCAAGCAGGATGGAGCCAGTACCCATCTCACAGTCACATGCTGGGTTTTAGGTTTGACTCACAAGGTCAGAGAAGGCTGCAGGAGCACTGCAAAGTGGTCCAGACCAAACAAATCTCTAAACAGTTATAATAAAAAATGGGTATTGACATTCATAAAAGAAAATAATAGCTTAAAAAGAATAAAGTTTTTAAAGACAGAGTAAAGTAATATAAAATTAAGACACATAAGGATGGCAAAAACACAGGACATCTGGATCCTGTGTGGTTCTTTGTTGACTTTGAATTCTTTAAATGTTCTTGAACAAACAAGAAACATAGCTGCTAAGAGACATTGGATTATGGAATCTACTAAAGAAGTAAACCAAACTATATATATTGAGATGTCTTACCTTCAGGTTGGATGTCAGAAAATTCAGTTGGGGAGAGGTTGTGCTTTTGTTTCCACATGAAATGAAAAGCTATAGATTCATTTATTCAAGTTTATTAAAGATCAGATTTCACTTGAGAGATCACCTGAAAAATCTTAGCTACAGACATGAAAAAAATAATGATAAGCATTTAAGAACCTCTTTATGAGGTTGCTTTTACTATGGCAAATTTAGCAAGAAACTGTCCATTCCTGGGCTGCTGATAGTATGCTGTTAAAATTGGATAAGTAGGACAGAAAAGAAGGAAACAGCTGAACTCTGCCATGACAAGGTGTGAAAGCCCTTTAAATTTTCTGCTTCACAGAAATGTCTGTCAGATATTTTATGCCTGTAGGCTGAATATCAATGACCCACTGTTGCAGAGGAAACTTGAATGACTGTCCAGGAAGCCAACTGCTCCTGTCATTTCTAGTTTTGGAAGTTGATTGATCAGCACTTCATGTTTATTCAGGTAATGCTATATCCATCTCAGGCCTTTGATGGGAGTGAAGACCAGACAGTTATAATTACAGTCTTTCTTTTTTACATAATTCAGAAAAGATGCAAAGTTCATTAGGTTGAGAAACATAAAAGCTCAAATTGTTAATCTAAGATGTTTTAAGATCAGACAAAAATATTTTTATGATTTTAAACAAGTTATGATAGATTTTTTTAGGATAAACTTTAAAATCATGAAGAAAGATTAATAGTATTTCCCTAAATTTGCCAAATATAAGTAAAATGGATATTTAAATACACTTATTATCTTATAATTGTTTTATTATATATAGTTTTAGTCTGTTAAAGTTAAACATTTTCCTTTTATTTAGACACAAAGGGAGAAATGTTCTGGAATATTTGTTTACACTGTGAAGAAATGTCTTTTCCAAGACACCTTCTGATTGGTTTAATAAAAAGCTAAATGGCCAATAAATAGACAGGGAGAGGTTTGGCAGGACTTCTGAAGACAGAGAGGAATCTATGAAGAAGAAAGTTAGAGTTTACAGCAAGATATGGAGAAGAGACAAGGGGTGCAAAATGGAAGTGAGACAATGCCATGTGGCAGAATGTACATTAATATAAATGGGTAAATTTACGTTATTGGAGTTAGAGACAAGCTTAAGCTAAAGGCTAAACTTTCATAACTAATAACAAATCTTCATGTCATTATTTGCAGGCTAGCAGTCTCAAAGAAAAAGTACTACTATAGAGCATCATTACCCCTACTACATTCTACAATGTAACAAATAAAAGACTGACATCAATGGTTGGTTAATTTTCTTGGGATTTTTAGCCAGTGAATTACTATAGATAATTAATCATTACAGGTTATTTTCAATGCTTTTGTTACCATTCCAGGACTTGCTGAAGATACCATTGCAGAAGATTCAATATTCTTGAAACATTCTCTGTGGAGTAATCAAGGTGGTACTGACATGGAAACTTCATCCTTACTGGCCAGGTGTCATAGAGCTGGAAGTTGTTGTATCTGTCACTTGAGAAGAGTCAGTCTAAATCATATGCAATTTTTCATCCTGAAAGGAATAATATTGACTGCCTAGACAAGACATACCTATGAGTTTCATAATGGCACAGACATTGTGGGAGTAACCAACTACGTTATAACTGGAATTAGGTCACACTGCACAAAATAACACCCATTTCTTGAGATATTATAGGACAAAGGGTGTATGACTAGACCTGTTGCAGGTGCCAGAGGGCACTCTACAACTATTATTTTACTACCTGGGCATGGTATTAATAAACCAAGACCTAATGACTTATAATTATACACATAGATTTATTCATTCATTCAATCACCACTCATTAGAGAAACTTCTACTTGTAGAAGATGGTGATTAACCCAGAGATTCATAGAACATCTTTCTTACAAAGAAGAGATTGTGGAATTCTTAGCCTTAAAAGGGACATTTATGTCATAAAACTCTTTTTTCAGTGCTGATGAATCAATACAGAATTAGGAGCAGAACATGTATAAGAGCTAGAAACAGTGGTCAAGTAAAAACAATCAGTGTTTTCTGGATACAACCAGGCAGTTATGCATATGAGTTCACAGAGATTGTGACTTCATGAACAAGATCTATATAAGTCCAAACCAGATACAATACCAGCATTGAAAGATGTCTTTATTCCTTTTCTATTGCTGTGGTGAAAGAACATGACCTAGTTAACTTGCAGAAATAAAACTTTATCTGGGGCTTATAGTTTCAGAGCATTATAGGCCATCCTTGCAGCAGGTAGGCAGGCAAGATAATGGAGCAGTAGCTGAGAGCGTATATCTTGACCAATAATCATGAGACAGAGAAAGCTAATGGAATAGAATGGAATTTTGAAACCTCAAAATCCATTGCCAATGGCACACCTACTCCACCTCCCCAAAATGTCATATTTCCTAATGTTTCTTAAGTGATTCTACCAGCTGAGTACCAATTATTCAAATATATGAACTCTTTGTAGTATTCTTATTCATACTATCACAAGCAGGAAGGTGAACACAAATTCCATTTCTATCCAAGGAGCTATCAGCAAATGATACATGAGAGAGGGAGGGTCAGCTTGTTAAATCAGTAGTTCCTTGTAAGATGATCACACTCTAGTAGAAGTCCTCACATCCAAGAATATTTTGGTGCCACAAAAGGATTTTGGGAGGGGAGAAGATGATTAAAGCTCATTGTGAGAAATTCTCAGAATTAATATATATGTAAATGTTTGAAGGAAAAATATAATGAACAAAATTTATGATTAAAACACTATGATTTAAATTGTTTCATTTCTGTTCAACAGATGTGATTCTATGACACAATCTGATTATAGGACAAAAAGTAATTGATACAGAGAAACAGAAACATTTTTAAAGAAAAATACCCTGTGACCAAGATTATTAATTGTCAGTATCATATGTGAGACCACAGTTGGTACAGAAAATGGGGGATGAACTCATTAATTTTCCATATGTGGGCTCTTTAACAGCTTGTCCTGACAGCCAAAAATTAGCACACTGGTACACTATCAGGCTTTTCAATAGTAAATAACCCATGTTTTTCCAAAGTCCTTTACTGTACACATTTTTTTCAAATACCTGGATGAAACTCTAGATGATGGATATGTTAAACAGTCAAATTACACAACAATATAGCTTGATAGTCAATATTATGATTTTATAAACAAAATACAGGTTTTGTCTGTATACTACACAAACTATCCCATCATATGTGATGGAAACAATGACTTTGTCGATGAATAACCATATAGATTCAAGTAAAATATATAATTTCATTCAGAAATTATCTATAAACATTACAAGCTTTTTCACACTATTTTAAATGAAGTTAATATTCCTGTACATGATACATATTACAAACTCTAAAATGTTTAGTAAATGTCCCATCCCTTATCTGTGTTACACACACACACATTCACACACACATACACATACTCACTTTCAAATATAGCTCCATAGTTGCTATACTAAATCAAATAAATCATAGCCCATTGCAATTACTACTTAAGAATAGGGGTAAGAACATAAATTTAAGAAAAGGGAAGAAAGTGAAATAATTACAAAATTCTAATGGCAGATAATCAAGTGTGATAGGCCCTCAATAATGCAGAAAGATTATAAAACTAATCATAGAACAGAGGTACTATCACCTTTTGCACTCAGTAAGCCCTTCTTTTAATAATTAACTTGTTCCCTTCTTATAACAAGCACTTTCTTTTAAAAAAAACTCACAGAGAATAGTTGGTTCATTCTCGTGTCCAAAAGTAATGAATTCTTGAAGTAAATGGGGAAGCATAAATGCAATAAAATACTAGAGAATATGTTTTAAGTACTGGCTATTGTAATGGTTTAATGTTCATGTCTTTATATGCTATTAAGACATCTCTTAAATTCTGAATTACAAAATTTATAATTTACAGATTCATTTGTTAGTAATGGAAATGATTTACTTTTTAAAGAAAAGAAAAATGTCTAAAACTGGTGATTATTTCCTATTTGTATAAAGTATTCCAAATTCTTACTCTAGTGCTATTGTATAACATGATAACATTAGGCATGATTGCCTATTCTGGAAAATGTCCATAATTCACATTTCATTTAGTTTTGAACAAACCAAAGCTGCCATTTAGGTGATTAACTAAAACACTTTTATTCAGAAAATGAAACAAGTTTATTATGCAAGATAATCAATAATCAATGTTGTGTTTCATATTTTTATCCTTACATGAGCAATTCTTGAATGTATACAAAGACATCTGTGTCAACATGGAAAGAAAAAAAATAAAGAAACTGTAACAGATTTTCTGGATTATTTATGGAAATTTGCTATACATTTGAATCTCTCCTAATGTTAGAAGAAGGTTCATTTATATATAGTTGATTCACACTCTAACCTTTGTACTAAGAATATACTTCTACCCACTCTGCTGGGCTTCATAACCCAGCACACAACTCCAGTAGATTACTTCTGCTCTACCTGAGACTACACTAGTTCTAGTCTAGATCATGCCTTCTACCACCCACTTGATTCTGTTCCCCAGCACAAATTTGTCTGCCAACTCCTCTCATCCCCATGGCTAGCCCTCTCCTAAAACTACAGCAGATGCCAAAGGCAGAGGCACAAACCACACCAGTTAGAAGAACAGATGCCATAGTCAGAGGTACAGCAATATCAGTCAGAAGAACATGAGGCTATGCTGGATTTAGGCATATAAATCCCCCAAACCTCACCTGAGACAACCATAATGGAATGGAAGACCTGATAAATACTATAACCCTTGGCCTTTCAGGCTACAAGACAATAAAGGAAACAAATAATAAATTAACAAAGTGCCCATCCAACAAACACAACACAAGAATCAACACCAATACTAATAGACATCCCAAACATAGATGCATAAATGCAAGTGTAAGAATATAATCAACTACAGAAAGGGCAATATGGCATCAGCAGAATACAGTGATCGTATAACAGCAAGAACTGAATATTCCAATGAAACTAAAAATCAAGAAATGACCTTAAAAACATTATGAAAATGGTAGAGGCCCTGAAAGATAAAATAAAAAATCCAATGGAAGATATCTAGGAAAAGACAAACAAAGATGGATTAAATCAACAGATTGCTAAAAATAAAGCTAGGGAAATAAAAAACAATCAAACAAGAGAAGAAAATGGTCTGACACTTAAAAACTGAAAAAATCAATAAATAATACACATATAGGAATTCTGGAAATAAAAAATCTAAGTTGAACCACAGATGCAAGCATCACCAACAGAATACAAGAGATGAAACAGAGAATCTCAGGCACTAAAGATACAATAGAGCAAGTAGATTCATGCCTCAAAGAAAATACTCAATACAAAAATTACTAATGTAAAACATCCAGTAAATCTGGAACACTATGAAAACAGCAAACTTAAGAATAAAAGGGATAGAAGCAGAAGGATCCCAGCTCAAAGGCACAGAAAATATATTCAAAAAAATCATAGAAGAAAATTTTCCCAACCAAAAGAAGGATATCCCTATAAAAGTACAAGAAGCACATAGAACACCAAATACACTGGACCAAAATGTTCCCTTGACACAAAACAATAAAAACAGTAAACATATGGAAAGAAAAAGAATATTAAGAGCTGTAAAATAAAAGTTCCAAGTAAAATATAAAGGAAGAACAATCAGAATTACACCAAATTTTTGGATGAGACTCTAAAAGCCAGAAGGTCATGGACCAATATTCTACAGACTCTAAGAGACCACAGATGCCAGCACATGACCACTATACCCAGAAAAACTTTCAATCACCATATATGGAGGAAACAAGATATTTCATGACAAAAAATATATTTAAACATTACCTATCCACAAATCTAGCCCAGCAGAAGGTACTAAAATAAATTCCAACCTAAAGAAGTTAGGTGGACCCAAGAAAATATAAACAATAGGTAATCTCACACAACCAAACCCAAAGGAAGTAAAAACACACATTCATACACACATACTACCAACAACAACAACAAAACCAAAAAAATACAGGATTTAGCAGTTACTGGTCCTCAATTTCTCTTAATATCAATGGACTCAATTCACCAATAAAAACGCACAGGCTAACTGAATCAACCTGGAAACAGGACCCATCCTTCCGCTGCATACAAGAAACACACCTGAACTTCAAAACAGTCATTACCTCAGAGTAAGGAGTTTGATAAATATTTTCCAATCAAATGGAGCTCTGAAGCAAGCTGGTATAGCTATCATAATATCTATCAAACTAGACTTCAAGATAAAATTAGTCAAAAGTGATAGAGGAGGACAATTCATAATCATCAAAGAAAAAATCCATTGAGATGAAGTCTCAGTTCTGAACATCCATGATCTGAAGAAAAAATTACTAAAACTTAAACCATACATCAAGCCCAACACCTTAATAGTGGAAGACCTCAACACCTCACTCTCACTAATAGACAGGTCTTGCAGACAGAAACTTACCAGAGAAATCAGTGAAGTAACTGGTATTTTGACTCAAATGGACTTACATTTATAGCTAATTTCACCCAAACACAAAAGAATATATCTTCTTCTCAGCACTTCATGGAACCTGCTTTAAAATTGACAACATACTTAATCATAAAGCAAATCTCAACAGATACAAAAAATTGGAATATCCTTTTATATCTTATCAGATGACCATGGGTTAAAGTTAAAGTTCAACATCACAAACTACAGAAAGCCTACAAACTCATGAAAACTGAACAACTCTCAACTGAATTAACACTGTGTCAAGGAAGAAATAAAGAAAATACTCAGTTCCTAGAATCCAAGGAAAGTGAATATAAAATATACCAAAACTTATGGGACACTATGAAATCAGTGATAAGGGGAAAGTTCATATCACTAAGTGCCTACATAAAGAATTTGGAGAAATCTCACACTAACAACTTAACAAAGAAGCAAACTTACCAGGTGGAGTCGATGGTAGGAAAAATTAAAACGTAGGGCTGAAATCAATAAAATAGAACTAAAGAGAACAATACCAAGAATCAATTAAATATTTTTTTGAAAAATCAACAATATAGACAAAACTTTATCTAAACTACCTAAAAGAAAAGGCAGAGAGAGGATGTCCAAATAAACAAAATCAGAAACAAAAGGGAGATATAACAACGGACAATGAGGAAATCCAAAGAATCATTAGGTCATACTTCAAAAACCTGTACTTCTCAAAAATGGAATGTCTAAAATAAATGGACAATTTTCTTGATAGGTATCACATACCAAAATTAAATCAAGACCAGATAAAAATTTAATTAGACTGATAATGCCCAAAGAAATAAAAGCAATCATTAAAATCTCCCACCACTTTTGCCCCCCAAATTCCTAGGTTTAGATGGTTTCAGCACATAATTCTACCAAAATTTCAAAGAAAATCTAATACTAATACTCTTCAAATTGTTCAACACAATAGAAACAGAAGAAACTTTTCTGTATTCTTCTAATGAGGCTACACTTACCGTGGTACCCAAACCACCCAAAGACACAGCTAAGAATGAGAATTACACAACAATCTCCCTTGTGAAAATTGATACAAAAATACCCAGTAAAATAATGGCAATTAAAATCCAAAAACACATCAAAAATATCATCCACCATCATCAAGTAGGCTTATTCCCAGAGTTGCAACAATGATTTAACATATGAAAACCTCTCAATATAACCCACAATATAATCAAACTGAAAGAAAAAAACTCATGATCATTTCATTAGATGCTGAAGAAGCTTTTGACAAAATCCAGTACCACTTTCTGATGAACATCTTGGAGATATCAGGGACTCAAAGAACATTACTAAACATAACAAAAACACAGCTCCCAAATAAACTACACATACATGGGCTTCTTAATTATGAATAAATGCATGGCCCTAGCTTGTTTCTTGTCAGCTTTTCTTACCTTAATTTATCCCAACTACCTTTTGCCTCTCGGTTTTTATCTTTCTCAATTTCTGTATACCTTTCTTCTTTCTTCGTGGCTTGCTGTGTAGCTGGGGTGTTAGCCCCTGATGTTCCCCTCTCCTTGGTCTCTTGTCACTCTTATTCCTCATTTTTCTGTTTATACTCTCTGCCTGCCAGTTCCTCCTATCCTTGTTCCTGCCTCTCTGTTGGCCATTCAACATTTTATTTTGACCATCAGGTGTTTTAGGCAGACAAAGAATCACAGCTTCACAGAGTGAACAAATGCAACATAAAAAAGTAACACACTTTAAAATAGTATTCCCCAACAGACAACAAAAGGAGATCAAGGGGATACAAATTGGAAAGGTAAAAGTCAAATGTTTGGTATTTGCAGATTATATGATAGTATATATAAATACCTCAAAGTTTTTTCAGGGAACTCCTACAAATGATAAACATCTTTAGTGACATGACTGGATAGGAGACTAACTCAAAAAAATAAATATCTCTCCTAAAAATGATAAATTGTCTAAAAAACATCAGTGAAACAGTAACATTTTCAGTAGCCACAAATAATATAAAATATCTTGCAGTAACTCAAATCAAACCAGTGAAAGATCTGCATGAGGACAACTTAAAGTCTTTGAAGAACAAAATTGGAGAAGATAATCAGAAAGTGGTAAGATCTCCCATGTTCATCAATAAGTAGAATTGAAATAATAAAAATATCAAACTTTTCAAAAGCAATCTAGACATTCAATGCAATCCCCATCAAAATTATTACAAAATTCCTCACAGATCTTGAAAGAATAGTGTTCAACTTCACGTAGAAAAACAAAATAACTGAGGATAGCTAAAACAATCCTGTACAATAAAGGAACTTCTGAAGATATCTCCATCCCTGACTTCAATCTCTACTAAAAAGATATAGTAATGAAAACAACGTGACATTAGCATAAAAGCAGACAGGCGGATCACCAGAGTCAAACTGAAGATCCTGGAATAAATCCACACACCTAGGAATACCTGATTTTTGACAAATAATTCAAAATTATGAAATGGAAAAAACATCTTCAACAAATTGTGCTGGCATAACTTGATACTGGCATATAGAAGGATGCAAATATATCCATATCTATCACCCTGAACAAAACTCAAATCCAAGTAGATCAAAGTCTTCAATATAATTACACTAAATCTAATAGAAGAGAAATTGGGAAGGAGCCTTGAATACATTGGCACAGGAGACAACTTCCTCGATATAACACCAGTTCCATAGACACTGAAATTGACAATTAATAAATGGAACCTCCTGAAACTGAAAATCTTTTGTAAAACAAAGGACACTATCAATAAGACAAAATAGCCCCCAACAGAATGGGAAAAACTCTTCACCAATACCACATCTGACAGAAGGCTGAGCTCCAAAATATCTAAAGAATTCAAGAAAATAGAAAATTAATACCAAATAATGCAATTAAAAAGAGGCTACTGGTATAAAAGGAGATGTATCAACAGAAGAGATATACTTAAAGAATTGTTTAGCCATCAGGGAAATGCAAGTAAAAACTACTCTTAGATTCCATTTTAAACCTGTCAAAAGGACTAAGATCAAATACACAAGTGACTGCACATGCTGGCAAGGATATGGAGCAAGGTGAACACTCCTCCAAAGCTGGTAGGAATACAAACTTGGACAACCTCTTTGAAAATCAATATGGCATTATTTCAGAAAACTCATTATTGACTATCCCATGTCCCAGACATACAACTCCTGAAGCTACACCCAAAGGGTACTCATCCTATGATATGGATGCTTGCTCAACTATGTTCATAGTAACTTTACTCATAGCAGCAAGAAACTGTACCAAACCTAGATGTTCCTTGACAAATAGATTAAGAACATGTAGTATATTTACACATTGGAGTATTTATTACTCAGGTATTTAAGAACTGAATAATGAAATTTACATGAAAATAGGCGGAAATAGAAAAGTTCATAACCTGAGTGACATAACCTAGAACTAGGAATGGTGTCTGTACATAATGAAAATATTAGTTATTCAAAACTCTTTAGATGTTCTGCTTGCATGATTGTTTGACCACAGCACATGTGCCTGGTGTCTATGCATGTTAGATGAGAGCATTGAATCCCCTAGAAATATAAGTCTAGACAGTTGTCTGCTGTCATGTGGGTGCTAGGAGTAAAACTGATGTCCTCTGGAAAATTAGCCAGTACTCTTAACCATTGAGCCATTGTAGACCTGTATGATATTTCATATTAGTAAAAAGTGAAGATAAAACATAACATATATAAATAAGATGTTCAGTAGTTCATATTGGAAGATTATGAGTGTAATAGGAGTGAGGATGACAAAAGAAAGTTTTTTTTCAAACAGAGAAAAGAAAAAACACTGTAAACCAAGAAAGAGTTGTGATGTAGGATATCCTTTTGTATGCTGTGACTATGTGATTTTTTAATTGGTTGATGAATAAAGCTGTTTCAGCCAATGGCCAGGAAGAATATTCCTGATGGGAATTTGAAACAAAGTTAGGGAAATAGAGAAGGTGAAGTTGGAGGGATACCATGTAAGTGCCAGGGAAGCAAGATGTGGGATAATAAGTCCCTAGCCTAAAAGCCTTGTGCTAAAACACAAACTAATAGAAATTGATTAATTTATAAGAGACAAATAACAAGAAGCCTAAACCATTTGCCAAACAGTCAGAACTTATATTAAGGCTCAGAGTGGTTATTTCATAATCTGATGCAGAGACTCAGTGGGCAGAGAGAATCCAGTCCAGTAGGACTGGTTGAATGGCAAGAAAATCTCCATCTGCAGAATTGAGAAGAAAATCAAACACAACAAAGTAGAAAGGCTACTCAGAAAAAAATACTAAACTAATTCTAGCTTCATCCTTGTTTTTCTAGAGAGGGAAAGTCACTGGTGCAAACATGAGGAAAGCCAGAGAATGTAGGCAGCTGTAATTGGAACATTAAACAAGCAGTCTTATATACAGATTGTATCATCCTTACATCATTGAAAATGAGTATTAAGATTTTTCTCTGAAATCAAGTTCTTCTGCATAATCAGCCATCTTAAATACATATACCCATTAGAATATTAACTAAACCCTCATAGTGTCATAATAAAGAACCATCTTCATAGGGGTTCTGCTATTAGGGAGAAAATTGCTTCAGTTATCAGAAATTTAAAAATACAAACACAAATAATTAAACAAACAGGTAAACTTAAGTTTAAAAACTAAAGAATAGGAAAACAAAAACTCCTTTATTTTTATCCAGGCTCAGATAGTATTAGCTAGGGAACACAAAGTTCAGTTCTACACTTCTCCCTTTTCTTTAACAGCAAAGAGAAATGCTAAAGTTGTTTGTGCACACCACATCTATAAGGAAATTCTCTTTATGATTCAGTCATATCATCTCAGACCACACATTGCTCACAGTACTGGAATATCAGTCACATATAGTACATGTCTTTACATTCATTACTAAATGTACCTGCTTATAGTACTGATGAACCCTACACTATCAGTCTTATGGTGAAAGTTGGTACCTCAAGTTACAACAAAATATAAATTGTTAAAACCCACCAGTTAAAGCCAAATAGGCCACAAAGCAACTGAACTTTTAAGTGAAACATAAAAGTAATATCTATATAGTCAAGGAAAGCTTGCATTGTTAAAAGTGAAATAATTATGATAGAGATACATATCTCAACATATAGACTGTATTACTTACTTTTCTGCTCCTTTGACAAAACACCATGACCAAACTTATAGGGTTAAGTGCCTACCTGGTCTTAAGCTTTTTACTATCAAGGTAGATAATCATGGTAAAAAAATCAGCAGGCTTTGTCACATGATCACATCCTCAACTGCAAATGCAAACACAAGGCAAAGAGACAGAGACAGCAAACTAGAAATAGGGTAAGGCAAGAAAATCTTAAAGTCCATCCCCTCCTGACATACTTCCTACAGCAAGGTTACAACCCCATTACCCTCCCAAAAAAGATACCCAATTGAAACTAAGTGTTCAAATCCATGAACATGTGTGATGTATTTTCCATTAAAATTGCTACATTGAGACAAGAAGAAAAAAATAAAGAAAAATAAAATGACACCTCTGTTGTGGGAGGTTTCTTGTTTGTTTCCTGGTGACCCAGACTCCCAAAATAATCACACAAAAAACTATATTATTTACCTCACTGCTTGGCCAATCACATAAGCATATTGCTAGCTAGCTCTTATATCTAGAATTAACCCATTTCCATCATTTTATATTTTACCACAATATCTAGGCCAGGAAAACTTGAGATCTTGGGAACAGGAAGCAAAAATTTTCCTAATGGCTAGCTCAGGTGATACTGAGTGGGACTATTCCCTTTTCCATACCTTGATTCCTAGATTGATTGATTCTGGTCATGGGAAAAGCTATACCATAAATGGGATGCTTTTTCAAAGCATACACTGACTTCTGGAGATCTTTGTCCTTGTCCCTCCCAACCCCAGGCTGGTGCCACCTAATTAAAGCTGTTACTATGTCATCAATAGGTCACTCCATCTTTCTATCTGGTAACCTGCTTCAAAATGGTGGAAAACATGGTAGAGTTCATGGATTCCACAATTGTGAGATCACTGTCACACTCCTAAGTCTCTGAGTGAGATCCTTGGTCAGAAGTAATATTATGGAATACCATACATGGACAAGTACCCAGAAAAAAAAGAAATTTCCTGGATCAATAGTTGCATAATATGAACGAAGAGATGAGTTAATATGCTTAATTAGGAACACCAAATCTGGTACAGTAGCTGCAATAATATTCATTACTTGATTGAGTTCTGTTGCATTCTACATGATCCTCCTGTGTTTGGCACTGGCCAAACAAGAGAATCACGGGGAGATGTGTTTGAAACTGCCATTCCTGTATCATTCAAGGCTTTGATTATAGGACTAATTCCTGTAATCACTTCAGAGCTGTGATTTTTTTTCATTCACTGTTTTCCTGTGCAGAGGCAACTGTAAAGGCTTCCATTTAATCTTTCTAGACATAGTAGCCCTCACTGCATAGGTCAGGATATCTATCCTAATTTTACATTCTGTGATTGAGAAAACATCCACAGGATGAGTTCAGGGAACCACTGGACATATTATAAGCAGAACTTGAGCCCAAACTCCATTAATCAGCATATCTCCATAAGCCCCTAGTTTTCTGGGAAAACTGAAAACAATACCAATTCAGAACCAGTATCCAAAAGACCCTGGAAAATTTGATTGTATCTTTTCCCCCAGAGTATAATCACCCTTGTAAAAGTTCATCAGTTCCTCAGTTGTAGGACTGGAAAACTGTAACAGTGAAACTTAGGTGATTTATTAATGCCCTTCTCCAGAAGAACTTGACCATTCCATCACTGAAGGGCTCGTGGGTCCACAAACAAGTTTAACTCTGGAAATTGGTTCACAGGCCAAGATTCCCTTTTGTTTTTATCCAAAATATAGCCTCTCATTTGTTTGGTAATTTTTCCATTTATGAAATCAAACAGAAATAGTATAGACTTATCTCTTTTGTGCCTGGAAATACCATGTTTGATTAACCAATTTTAAAAATCCATACAAGGCATACAGCTATAAAATTGACTTTTGCCTGTGCTGACCATTATGGGTCAGGCCATTGTAGAAAATACTTATTTATGCTGCCCATACCAATAACTATGATGACCTTTTTTTTTAGCAATTCAGTGCTACCACCTAGGCCCAGCTACTTCAGAGAATGATTAGATCCATTGCATTTAATCTATCCAACTGAGCAGCAGCATTTCCAACCCTAATGTCTGTCACAAGGAGAAGGGTGACAAGAAAGTTTTCAAATGTGCTTGTGTCCCTCTTATCTTTCTACATTTTATAAAGTTAGTGACAGATTTGTCTTCTGGGTCTTTCCATTGAGGAAGCTAAGGCTTTACACTGCATACCCACTCCAGCAGTCCAATTTCAATGAGCCTTAAATTCTCTTCATCAACATTAAGCCCAGAAAAATCAGGCATGTCCAACTTACTTTCAGGAATCCATCTTTTGACAAATGATTCAGCCAACCATTCAAATAAACTCCTTGTCATTTCTTTTGGAAACTGTGAGTGCCTGGTACATGCAGAGTTCAAAAGAGGATATCAGATACCATGGATGGTTGGAAGTGAACCCAGGTCTCCCGCAAATGTAATAAGTGTTGTTAATCACTGAACCATTTCTCCCTCCTCTAAAATAGTGGTTCTCAGCATTTTTAATACTGCAATCCATTAATATAGTTCCTTATGCTTGGTGAACCCCAACCATAAATTGTTTTGTTCTTACTACATAACTATAAATTCGCTACTGTTATGAATTTTAATGTAAGTATTTAATAGGCAGGGTATCTGAATTGCAACCCCAAAAGTGGTTGAAACTCACAGACTGAGAACCACTACTTTACAGTAACATTTAATTAGATACACCATCACATACACACACACAAACACACACTCACTATGGAGAGTTAAGTAAATTCTATTCCCTTCCTGTGAAGCCACAATGACAAAGAGAAGTACAATTCCACCAAAGTTATCCCCAGTGAACCACTGAGTTTGTTCTGCTTAGCTACAGAATGTAGGTAATGGATTGTTTATAGAAATGGGGATAATCCCAAAGCACCCAACTTTACATCTTTACCTTGAATGGAAATTGGCTTCCTGCTAGTTTCCTAAAAAGTGTGAGACCTTCTTTATCTTGCATAGAAATTGCTTCCTTTTAGTTGCATAAATAGTGTTGTGTTAGCCCTTCAGTATTCTTCCCCAGCCTCTATGCTTTAGTACCTTGAGAGACAATCCATTCAAACCACAGAAAGTAGAATTCCATACAAATAGCTTTGTAATACAGAAAAGAATAGTACTACATCCCATGTTATAGTCAATGACACTCCCAGTCCCATTCTTCTTACAGGGAATTTCAAAATAAGGCCTGTTTTTGATGGTTACTTGCCAGCAGGCTCTGCTGATCTGATGACAATGACTGCTTCTTTTTCTTGACAACGAGGCTATATAACAGGTGTGAATTACTTTTGTTTATATTAGCAGACATATTCTACATAATCGTGCACTGCAGAAATTATTGTTACAATAATAAAGTAATGTACATGTTAACAACTTCAGCATTGTGCTTCAATTTCAGCTCTACTTTATTTAGAATTCTATGTTCCAAACCATTTTTAGTTTTGGTTCTAAAAATCATTATATACCATACAGATATCATAACTGCCAAATATTGCCATTTTGAATGTAAAAGTTTTGTCTGCATTTTAAATATGAGCTGTTGAAGATAATGATATATGTTTACATTTGGACATAGAGTAAAACTATTGATGAAAAATTCAAGCATAATACATACCAGGTAATTAATTATTATTCAAGAGTAATAAAATATGCTTCAACTTCAGGATAAATCTCTCATATGAAGTGCTTGTAATTACATATTATTTGAAAAATGTAAACTGCTTTCTTTTTAAAGGCAAATTGCCTAAATAGTTAAATTAAACTGGCATTTGTAATTACATTATATTTCTATTGATTTTTTTGTTAATCTATTTCATATTTTAACATATTTATAGTTCACTAATGAACTTACAAAGCGTTATTGCATTATTTGTTAAAAATTGTAACAAACTAGAGAACTAGGGCAATAAAGTTAATGTGATTTAGGCAATAAAGCAAGTCTGTGGAATTTAATTAAATTATGGAAGTTTATGCTATAAATGCTTTAAAACAGGTCTCTACAGAGTGTGTCCAGATTTATACATATTTAGAAACAAAACTCTGAAAGTACAAATAATCTAAATTATATATTTTATTTTGATAGCCCCTTCACAAAAAGATAATATTGATAAAATGTAGAGACTTCACATTTTCCATGAGTAATACTCAGTCATAAATAGGTGCTAGAACAAATGTTAAGAGATTTTAATTCAGGTTTCAGAATGTTTAATTCTAATTCTGAAACTATTTTGTTTTAAAATTTTGTTTTTTATTAATTGTGTAAATGTGTGTGTGTTTGTATATGTGTGTGTGTGCCATGGAATGAATGTGGAGGCTCAGAAATCAATTTTGGGGACTGTTTCACCCATTGTTTTCCATTGTTGAAGTAACATATTCCCTGGTTCATACTTTACATAATTGTTGCTATCAGATCTACAAATATTGATTCAATCTTTCTGTCCTCTCCAATCTCATTAGAAATCTTTTAGAAAGGGTTTAATAATAGCATTATTTTTTTCAACATGAGCTCTGGGTGTTAATTTCAAATCATCAAGCTTGGAGGATAAGTACATTCACCTGCTTATCCTTCTGCACAGGATCTATGAATTTTGTTTTTAAATTAGAGAAAAAAGCCTAACAGTATGACATAGTGTACTAGAGTATATGCTTGTGGCAGATTTCTTCCCTGGAATGGTCCTGTATTCTACTCCCAACATTAATAAATTATGTGTTTTTTGGAGGGTAATGAAATAATGTTCAGCATACATAAATATTGTTATGTATTTATATGGAATGAGCAATGGAATGCAAAAATCTCAAAAACTCATTTATTTATAAGGAAATCTTTTAAAATACATACTTCTAGATCTTTGGAATCTTAAGCATACTGATGTGGGAGTCCCCTTTATTAATGAATAAAGAAACTGTCTTGGCCTGTTGATAGGGCCGAACTTAGGTAGGCAGGGAAAACAGAAATAAATGCTGGGAAAAAGAAGGGCTGTGTCAGAGAGATGCCATGGATCCACCGGAGAGAGAGATGCTGGGAAATTTACCCTGTAAGCCACTGCCATGTGGCGATGCACAAATTGATTAAAATGTGTTAAATTAAGATGTAAGAGTTAGCTAATTTTTATTAAAAGTTAGAGCTAATGGGCCAAGCAGTGATTTAATTAATAGAATTTCTGTGTGGTTATTTCGGTTCTGGGCGGCCTGGACAAGCAAGCCAACCCTCCTCCTACAGCACACAATTTTTATCTTTTGGGTGCATAATATATATCAAATATGTACAAATATTTACATCAGTTGGTCGATCATTATCTCTCCCAATAACCACTAAATGTGCCAGTCCAAGGATGCCACCTTTTACATTCTTCAATTCTATAAGATCAACATGTTCAAGGTTTTACATGTGAGTGAGATAAAACAGAAATTGTTTTCCTTCATTATCTTTTGTTTAGACTAGCAATTGTGATGTTTTAGACCACTTTTAAAATTCATCATTATTTTCATTATTTTCACAAAATTAAGAAGTATGGAAATTTAGAAAAATATTTTTCATTTGAGTACAAGATTAAAGATTGTTCACAGTTTCTGAATTGTTCACACATTGGAAAAACTATAGAAATACCTTAACCTTTTTAAAATTAATAAGGTAATTGATATTAATGATAATTTCATTGTTCTGTGGTTTTTATCAAAATTATCATCTTTAGTATTCTTATAATAATACAGAATGTCTGTTTAATGAATATTAAACAACATAATTAGTCATAGCTAATTATGTGAAATACCTTTTTTGAGTATCCACTACTAACAATGAAAATTGAAAAATACCCAACATCTGCAATGTGCTTGATACTAAACATACAAGCAATAAATGAAACATCACACTTTTTTCTTCATTTGAAAAATGAACAAAACAGTACTTGAAACAATAATTACTTATTAATGCAGAAAATATATTAGGTTGGGGGTTTCCTGTATCAGTATGCACAAGGTATAAATTCTAACTATGATTTTAATAATGTGTGTTGTCATATAACAAAATGGGAATGTTAGACATTCAGGAATATGTGAAGATTTTATTTTCAGTTTCCTGTATGTTATTTTCATTCTCAATCACATAGGGGAAATTTTATAAAGTTTATCACAATCATTCTTTACATAGGAAAATTCAGAAGAAAATGATTAATTTTGTCTCATTTATTTATTTAAGTTAAAAATGTATTTCATGCAGTTATTAGAGGACTTAACTAACATGACATTGGTCATATGCATATTCTTATTCCAATCACTGGTAGAAGACTACAATTGCCATGAATGAATTAAACTAAATATCTACCATCTGGCAGTTGGAATCAGGTCATCTTCCCCTTAAACATGCGATCATATGCTATAGGATAGATAAATGAAGAAATCAGTATTCTCTAGAAGACTGAATCATTTTGAGAAGATGTACAGCTTTGTTTATTTCATCATTTTAAACAACTTGTAAGACCATTAAAAGAATGCTTTGAAAGACAACATTTAATTTATATATAGAAAAAATCAATTGCAAGTTGTAAAATTTTATATTCTACTTCTAATACTCAGAATTTCAAAATTGCTTCCTTTGAAATTTTTAAAGAGACTTCAAGCTCATTATTTTAGTTTCATAAGGATGCTAATATTACTTATCATTTTCCATATGAAAATGATAAAATAAAGTATCTAATATAAAATTTCATACACATAGGAATTCTACATTATTTTATGATGTTATATTAAGTCATTTTAAAAATGAGATTTAATTTTTCATGTGGTAATCAGTACACTTCAATCTATTAAAATAAAAAGAGTACAAATGTGTTACAATTATATATTAAATTTGACAGTTTTCTTTTTGTTATATTAAAACATGAAGGAATCAAAAATATTAAACCCATGCTTTTTTATTATTACTATTTCTTGTAGATGGCTGTGGGTATATTTGATGACTTGGCATACATGAGATAGATTTGAGAACTTGCAACTATGAGTTGATATAAGGCTTACAGTAACATAAATGACAACGTGTCAGTGATAACTGAGATGACAAATGACAACATGCATTTTAATAAGTATTAGATGATATTCAATCATTGTCCAAATATTCTCAGTCATGTTGAAGGACAATACAGTCTACAAATATAGTACCCAAAGGAGAGGTGTGACAATCACAAAACAATGTAAACACCTTAGAAAGTCAGCAGAAAACTGGCAAGGTTATGCCTACCTTCATGGACAGGTGAATAATACCTGCATAATTTTTGTATACATATTAAAGACCAACAACATCAATCCCAAATTTATTGTATAGAGATAATATCTACTAATAACATCAGTTCTGGTTTCTGAACAGAATTTAGAAATGAATGAAATCAAATTCTCTACCACATTCACATTGTCTTTCACTTTTCTTTTTTTCACTATTAATATCTTCTTTTATGTCCATCTTACACAGCTACTTGACTGAATTGCTGCTCAGCTGATCAATCAGTTCCAGAAATGCAGTAAATCCAAATGAAATTCATGTGACTGCTACCAAAATTAGGAATCTAGTTATATAAAGTATTATGTATATCATATATAAAGAATTTTTTT
>LOJH01019239.1:0-21330 GCA_001685095.1 Ellobius talpinus | reverse complement strand
AGCCAACAGCTAACATCAAATTAAATTGAGAGAAACTCAAAGCCATTCCACTAATATCAGGAGCAAGACAAGGCGGCCCACTCTCTCCATACCTCTTCAATGTAGTGCTTAACTAACTCTTATATTTTAAATTAACCCATTCCTAATGACCTGTGTATTACTATGAGTCTGTGGGTTAATGGTAAGTTTCCAGTGTCTTCTTCCTTCAGCAGCTACATGGCATCTCTCTTCCACTGACTACTCTCTCTCTTCCTCTGTTTTTATTTCCCACATTATGTTACTTTGCTAAGCCATTGGCCCAAAAAGTTTTAGTAATCAACTAATTAATAAGCAACACATATATAAAAAGACATCCCACATCAGATATGAAAAAAATTGGTAAGTTAAATGAAAGAAAAAAAGGGCCTCATCAAAGTACAGACATTTAATTAGGTTTACTTTATAATCCATCTATACTATCATTGAGCATGTTCTCACTCAAAGAGTTTACTAAAATCGATAATGTGTGGTATATTTACACATTGAAATAGCTTTCACCTGCTAAGTAAGATATTATGAAATTTGTAGGTTACAATATAGACTGGGAACACATTCTGTAGGAGGTAACCAAGACCCTGAGAGATAAATGTCATATTTTCTTTCAATTGTACATGAGTCTTTGTTTGTATCATTTGGAAGATCTGCACAGGTTAGGAAGTTAGTGGTCTGCTATGGAAGGGGGTAGGGTATTCAGAACAAATATAAGAAATCAGATTGAATGATTAATTTGGGGTGAAGATGGAAGGGAATGTTAAAGAAATTAATATGGACTATGGATAGGCATAAATATGACTGAAGGCATTTAAATAGTCATGTGGAAAACTACTATAGAAGGCTCCTAAGACACACACACACATGCACATACACTCACAAACACACACAGACACATACACACACATGGGTTAAAATGGAGTTACTCTATAATAAGGCAATGTTGCAAAATATTTATTTATACTATAAAGATGCCTTTTGGCCAAGGTATCTTATGATTGGTTGAATAAAGAGCTGAGTAGACAATAGTTAAGCAAAGAGAGGTTAGATGGGACATTTGCAAACAGTGAAGACTCTGGGAAGAAGAAAGTCTTCCCAGACATGGAAAGGAGAAAAGGGGTACAATATGGAAGAGTAGTAATGCCATGTGGCAAGATATAAATTAATATAAATGGGTTAATTTAAGATAGAAGAGCTACCTGACACAAGCTTAAGCTAAAGACCAAGAATTTATAATTAATAACTCCCCAAGTTATTTGCAGGTTGGCAATCCAAAGATAGTTCAAAAAGAAAGTTTGCTCTATATATGGCCCCTAACTTTCTGGTACATTTTTTCCATATAAGGTCTGAGAAATCTAGAAAAATAGGACATGGCTTTATAGTAACCCAGTGCTTGAGGCTTAAAGAAACATAACTGCTGTACAGTAAGCATTGGAGTAGTCAGAAAACTAAGTAGAATCAGTAAGGGCAGTGCCACAGATATAAGGCTTGGCTATCACAGACCCAAGCAGGATGGAGCCAGTACCCATCTCACAGTCACATGCTGGGTTTTAGGTTTGACTCACAAGGTCAGAGAAGGCTGCAGGAGCACTGCAAAGTGGTCCAGACCAAACAAATCTCTAAACAGTTATAATAAAAAATGGGTATTGACATTCATAAAAGAAAATAATAGCTTAAAAAGAATAAAGTTTTTAAAGACAGAGTAAAGTAATATAAAATTAAGACACATAAGGATGGCAAAAACACAGGACATCTGGATCCTGTGTGGTTCTTTGTTGACTTTGAATTCTTTAAATGTTCTTGAACAAACAAGAAACATAGCTGCTAAGAGACATTGGATTATGGAATCTACTAAAGAAGTAAACCAAACTATATATATTGAGATGTCTTACCTTCAGGTTGGATGTCAGAAAATTCAGTTGGGGAGAGGTTGTGCTTTTGTTTCCACATGAAATGAAAAGCTATAGATTCATTTATTCAAGTTTATTAAAGATCAGATTTCACTTGAGAGATCACCTGAAAAATCTTAGCTACAGACATGAAAAAAATAATGATAAGCATTTAAGAACCTCTTTATGAGGTTGCTTTTACTATGGCAAATTTAGCAAGAAACTGTCCATTCCTGGGCTGCTGATAGTATGCTGTTAAAATTGGATAAGTAGGACAGAAAAGAAGGAAACAGCTGAACTCTGCCATGACAAGGTGTGAAAGCCCTTTAAATTTTCTGCTTCACAGAAATGTCTGTCAGATATTTTATGCCTGTAGGCTGAATATCAATGACCCACTGTTGCAGAGGAAACTTGAATGACTGTCCAGGAAGCCAACTGCTCCTGTCATTTCTAGTTTTGGAAGTTGATTGATCAGCACTTCATGTTTATTCAGGTAATGCTATATCCATCTCAGGCCTTTGATGGGAGTGAAGACCAGACAGTTATAATTACAGTCTTTCTTTTTTACATAATTCAGAAAAGATGCAAAGTTCATTAGGTTGAGAAACATAAAAGCTCAAATTGTTAATCTAAGATGTTTTAAGATCAGACAAAAATATTTTTATGATTTTAAACAAGTTATGATAGATTTTTTTAGGATAAACTTTAAAATCATGAAGAAAGATTAATAGTATTTCCCTAAATTTGCCAAATATAAGTAAAATGGATATTTAAATACACTTATTATCTTATAATTGTTTTATTATATATAGTTTTAGTCTGTTAAAGTTAAACATTTTCCTTTTATTTAGACACAAAGGGAGAAATGTTCTGGAATATTTGTTTACACTGTGAAGAAATGTCTTTTCCAAGACACCTTCTGATTGGTTTAATAAAAAGCTAAATGGCCAATAAATAGACAGGGAGAGGTTTGGCAGGACTTCTGAAGACAGAGAGGAATCTATGAAGAAGAAAGTTAGAGTTTACAGCAAGATATGGAGAAGAGACAAGGGGTGCAAAATGGAAGTGAGACAATGCCATGTGGCAGAATGTACATTAATATAAATGGGTAAATTTACGTTATTGGAGTTAGAGACAAGCTTAAGCTAAAGGCTAAACTTTCATAACTAATAACAAATCTTCATGTCATTATTTGCAGGCTAGCAGTCTCAAAGAAAAAGTACTACTATAGAGCATCATTACCCCTACTACATTCTACAATGTAACAAATAAAAGACTGACATCAATGGTTGGTTAATTTTCTTGGGATTTTTAGCCAGTGAATTACTATAGATAATTAATCATTACAGGTTATTTTCAATGCTTTTGTTACCATTCCAGGACTTGCTGAAGATACCATTGCAGAAGATTCAATATTCTTGAAACATTCTCTGTGGAGTAATCAAGGTGGTACTGACATGGAAACTTCATCCTTACTGGCCAGGTGTCATAGAGCTGGAAGTTGTTGTATCTGTCACTTGAGAAGAGTCAGTCTAAATCATATGCAATTTTTCATCCTGAAAGGAATAATATTGACTGCCTAGACAAGACATACCTATGAGTTTCATAATGGCACAGACATTGTGGGAGTAACCAACTACGTTATAACTGGAATTAGGTCACACTGCACAAAATAACACCCATTTCTTGAGATATTATAGGACAAAGGGTGTATGACTAGACCTGTTGCAGGTGCCAGAGGGCACTCTACAACTATTATTTTACTACCTGGGCATGGTATTAATAAACCAAGACCTAATGACTTATAATTATACACATAGATTTATTCATTCATTCAATCACCACTCATTAGAGAAACTTCTACTTGTAGAAGATGGTGATTAACCCAGAGATTCATAGAACATCTTTCTTACAAAGAAGAGATTGTGGAATTCTTAGCCTTAAAAGGGACATTTATGTCATAAAACTCTTTTTTCAGTGCTGATGAATCAATACAGAATTAGGAGCAGAACATGTATAAGAGCTAGAAACAGTGGTCAAGTAAAAACAATCAGTGTTTTCTGGATACAACCAGGCAGTTATGCATATGAGTTCACAGAGATTGTGACTTCATGAACAAGATCTATATAAGTCCAAACCAGATACAATACCAGCATTGAAAGATGTCTTTATTCCTTTTCTATTGCTGTGGTGAAAGAACATGACCTAGTTAACTTGCAGAAATAAAACTTTATCTGGGGCTTATAGTTTCAGAGCATTATAGGCCATCCTTGCAGCAGGTAGGCAGGCAAGATAATGGAGCAGTAGCTGAGAGCGTATATCTTGACCAATAATCATGAGACAGAGAAAGCTAATGGAATAGAATGGAATTTTGAAACCTCAAAATCCATTGCCAATGGCACACCTACTCCACCTCCCCAAAATGTCATATTTCCTAATGTTTCTTAAGTGATTCTACCAGCTGAGTACCAATTATTCAAATATATGAACTCTTTGTAGTATTCTTATTCATACTATCACAAGCAGGAAGGTGAACACAAATTCCATTTCTATCCAAGGAGCTATCAGCAAATGATACATGAGAGAGGGAGGGTCAGCTTGTTAAATCAGTAGTTCCTTGTAAGATGATCACACTCTAGTAGAAGTCCTCACATCCAAGAATATTTTGGTGCCACAAAAGGATTTTGGGAGGGGAGAAGATGATTAAAGCTCATTGTGAGAAATTCTCAGAATTAATATATATGTAAATGTTTGAAGGAAAAATATAATGAACAAAATTTATGATTAAAACACTATGATTTAAATTGTTTCATTTCTGTTCAACAGATGTGATTCTATGACACAATCTGATTATAGGACAAAAAGTAATTGATACAGAGAAACAGAAACATTTTTAAAGAAAAATACCCTGTGACCAAGATTATTAATTGTCAGTATCATATGTGAGACCACAGTTGGTACAGAAAATGGGGGATGAACTCATTAATTTTCCATATGTGGGCTCTTTAACAGCTTGTCCTGACAGCCAAAAATTAGCACACTGGTACACTATCAGGCTTTTCAATAGTAAATAACCCATGTTTTTCCAAAGTCCTTTACTGTACACATTTTTTTCAAATACCTGGATGAAACTCTAGATGATGGATATGTTAAACAGTCAAATTACACAACAATATAGCTTGATAGTCAATATTATGATTTTATAAACAAAATACAGGTTTTGTCTGTATACTACACAAACTATCCCATCATATGTGATGGAAACAATGACTTTGTCGATGAATAACCATATAGATTCAAGTAAAATATATAATTTCATTCAGAAATTATCTATAAACATTACAAGCTTTTTCACACTATTTTAAATGAAGTTAATATTCCTGTACATGATACATATTACAAACTCTAAAATGTTTAGTAAATGTCCCATCCCTTATCTGTGTTACACACACACACATTCACACACACATACACATACTCACTTTCAAATATAGCTCCATAGTTGCTATACTAAATCAAATAAATCATAGCCCATTGCAATTACTACTTAAGAATAGGGGTAAGAACATAAATTTAAGAAAAGGGAAGAAAGTGAAATAATTACAAAATTCTAATGGCAGATAATCAAGTGTGATAGGCCCTCAATAATGCAGAAAGATTATAAAACTAATCATAGAACAGAGGTACTATCACCTTTTGCACTCAGTAAGCCCTTCTTTTAATAATTAACTTGTTCCCTTCTTATAACAAGCACTTTCTTTTAAAAAAAACTCACAGAGAATAGTTGGTTCATTCTCGTGTCCAAAAGTAATGAATTCTTGAAGTAAATGGGGAAGCATAAATGCAATAAAATACTAGAGAATATGTTTTAAGTACTGGCTATTGTAATGGTTTAATGTTCATGTCTTTATATGCTATTAAGACATCTCTTAAATTCTGAATTACAAAATTTATAATTTACAGATTCATTTGTTAGTAATGGAAATGATTTACTTTTTAAAGAAAAGAAAAATGTCTAAAACTGGTGATTATTTCCTATTTGTATAAAGTATTCCAAATTCTTACTCTAGTGCTATTGTATAACATGATAACATTAGGCATGATTGCCTATTCTGGAAAATGTCCATAATTCACATTTCATTTAGTTTTGAACAAACCAAAGCTGCCATTTAGGTGATTAACTAAAACACTTTTATTCAGAAAATGAAACAAGTTTATTATGCAAGATAATCAATAATCAATGTTGTGTTTCATATTTTTATCCTTACATGAGCAATTCTTGAATGTATACAAAGACATCTGTGTCAACATGGAAAGAAAAAAAATAAAGAAACTGTAACAGATTTTCTGGATTATTTATGGAAATTTGCTATACATTTGAATCTCTCCTAATGTTAGAAGAAGGTTCATTTATATATAGTTGATTCACACTCTAACCTTTGTACTAAGAATATACTTCTACCCACTCTGCTGGGCTTCATAACCCAGCACACAACTCCAGTAGATTACTTCTGCTCTACCTGAGACTACACTAGTTCTAGTCTAGATCATGCCTTCTACCACCCACTTGATTCTGTTCCCCAGCACAAATTTGTCTGCCAACTCCTCTCATCCCCATGGCTAGCCCTCTCCTAAAACTACAGCAGATGCCAAAGGCAGAGGCACAAACCACACCAGTTAGAAGAACAGATGCCATAGTCAGAGGTACAGCAATATCAGTCAGAAGAACATGAGGCTATGCTGGATTTAGGCATATAAATCCCCCAAACCTCACCTGAGACAACCATAATGGAATGGAAGACCTGATAAATACTATAACCCTTGGCCTTTCAGGCTACAAGACAATAAAGGAAACAAATAATAAATTAACAAAGTGCCCATCCAACAAACACAACACAAGAATCAACACCAATACTAATAGACATCCCAAACATAGATGCATAAATGCAAGTGTAAGAATATAATCAACTACAGAAAGGGCAATATGGCATCAGCAGAATACAGTGATCGTATAACAGCAAGAACTGAATATTCCAATGAAACTAAAAATCAAGAAATGACCTTAAAAACATTATGAAAATGGTAGAGGCCCTGAAAGATAAAATAAAAAATCCAATGGAAGATATCTAGGAAAAGACAAACAAAGATGGATTAAATCAACAGATTGCTAAAAATAAAGCTAGGGAAATAAAAAACAATCAAACAAGAGAAGAAAATGGTCTGACACTTAAAAACTGAAAAAATCAATAAATAATACACATATAGGAATTCTGGAAATAAAAAATCTAAGTTGAACCACAGATGCAAGCATCACCAACAGAATACAAGAGATGAAACAGAGAATCTCAGGCACTAAAGATACAATAGAGCAAGTAGATTCATGCCTCAAAGAAAATACTCAATACAAAAATTACTAATGTAAAACATCCAGTAAATCTGGAACACTATGAAAACAGCAAACTTAAGAATAAAAGGGATAGAAGCAGAAGGATCCCAGCTCAAAGGCACAGAAAATATATTCAAAAAAATCATAGAAGAAAATTTTCCCAACCAAAAGAAGGATATCCCTATAAAAGTACAAGAAGCACATAGAACACCAAATACACTGGACCAAAATGTTCCCTTGACACAAAACAATAAAAACAGTAAACATATGGAAAGAAAAAGAATATTAAGAGCTGTAAAATAAAAGTTCCAAGTAAAATATAAAGGAAGAACAATCAGAATTACACCAAATTTTTGGATGAGACTCTAAAAGCCAGAAGGTCATGGACCAATATTCTACAGACTCTAAGAGACCACAGATGCCAGCACATGACCACTATACCCAGAAAAACTTTCAATCACCATATATGGAGGAAACAAGATATTTCATGACAAAAAATATATTTAAACATTACCTATCCACAAATCTAGCCCAGCAGAAGGTACTAAAATAAATTCCAACCTAAAGAAGTTAGGTGGACCCAAGAAAATATAAACAATAGGTAATCTCACACAACCAAACCCAAAGGAAGTAAAAACACACATTCATACACACATACTACCAACAACAACAACAAAACCAAAAAAATACAGGATTTAGCAGTTACTGGTCCTCAATTTCTCTTAATATCAATGGACTCAATTCACCAATAAAAACGCACAGGCTAACTGAATCAACCTGGAAACAGGACCCATCCTTCCGCTGCATACAAGAAACACACCTGAACTTCAAAACAGTCATTACCTCAGAGTAAGGAGTTTGATAAATATTTTCCAATCAAATGGAGCTCTGAAGCAAGCTGGTATAGCTATCATAATATCTATCAAACTAGACTTCAAGATAAAATTAGTCAAAAGTGATAGAGGAGGACAATTCATAATCATCAAAGAAAAAATCCATTGAGATGAAGTCTCAGTTCTGAACATCCATGATCTGAAGAAAAAATTACTAAAACTTAAACCATACATCAAGCCCAACACCTTAATAGTGGAAGACCTCAACACCTCACTCTCACTAATAGACAGGTCTTGCAGACAGAAACTTACCAGAGAAATCAGTGAAGTAACTGGTATTTTGACTCAAATGGACTTACATTTATAGCTAATTTCACCCAAACACAAAAGAATATATCTTCTTCTCAGCACTTCATGGAACCTGCTTTAAAATTGACAACATACTTAATCATAAAGCAAATCTCAACAGATACAAAAAATTGGAATATCCTTTTATATCTTATCAGATGACCATGGGTTAAAGTTAAAGTTCAACATCACAAACTACAGAAAGCCTACAAACTCATGAAAACTGAACAACTCTCAACTGAATTAACACTGTGTCAAGGAAGAAATAAAGAAAATACTCAGTTCCTAGAATCCAAGGAAAGTGAATATAAAATATACCAAAACTTATGGGACACTATGAAATCAGTGATAAGGGGAAAGTTCATATCACTAAGTGCCTACATAAAGAATTTGGAGAAATCTCACACTAACAACTTAACAAAGAAGCAAACTTACCAGGTGGAGTCGATGGTAGGAAAAATTAAAACGTAGGGCTGAAATCAATAAAATAGAACTAAAGAGAACAATACCAAGAATCAATTAAATATTTTTTTGAAAAATCAACAATATAGACAAAACTTTATCTAAACTACCTAAAAGAAAAGGCAGAGAGAGGATGTCCAAATAAACAAAATCAGAAACAAAAGGGAGATATAACAACGGACAATGAGGAAATCCAAAGAATCATTAGGTCATACTTCAAAAACCTGTACTTCTCAAAAATGGAATGTCTAAAATAAATGGACAATTTTCTTGATAGGTATCACATACCAAAATTAAATCAAGACCAGATAAAAATTTAATTAGACTGATAATGCCCAAAGAAATAAAAGCAATCATTAAAATCTCCCACCACTTTTGCCCCCCAAATTCCTAGGTTTAGATGGTTTCAGCACATAATTCTACCAAAATTTCAAAGAAAATCTAATACTAATACTCTTCAAATTGTTCAACACAATAGAAACAGAAGAAACTTTTCTGTATTCTTCTAATGAGGCTACACTTACCGTGGTACCCAAACCACCCAAAGACACAGCTAAGAATGAGAATTACACAACAATCTCCCTTGTGAAAATTGATACAAAAATACCCAGTAAAATAATGGCAATTAAAATCCAAAAACACATCAAAAATATCATCCACCATCATCAAGTAGGCTTATTCCCAGAGTTGCAACAATGATTTAACATATGAAAACCTCTCAATATAACCCACAATATAATCAAACTGAAAGAAAAAAACTCATGATCATTTCATTAGATGCTGAAGAAGCTTTTGACAAAATCCAGTACCACTTTCTGATGAACATCTTGGAGATATCAGGGACTCAAAGAACATTACTAAACATAACAAAAACACAGCTCCCAAATAAACTACACATACATGGGCTTCTTAATTATGAATAAATGCATGGCCCTAGCTTGTTTCTTGTCAGCTTTTCTTACCTTAATTTATCCCAACTACCTTTTGCCTCTCGGTTTTTATCTTTCTCAATTTCTGTATACCTTTCTTCTTTCTTCGTGGCTTGCTGTGTAGCTGGGGTGTTAGCCCCTGATGTTCCCCTCTCCTTGGTCTCTTGTCACTCTTATTCCTCATTTTTCTGTTTATACTCTCTGCCTGCCAGTTCCTCCTATCCTTGTTCCTGCCTCTCTGTTGGCCATTCAACATTTTATTTTGACCATCAGGTGTTTTAGGCAGACAAAGAATCACAGCTTCACAGAGTGAACAAATGCAACATAAAAAAGTAACACACTTTAAAATAGTATTCCCCAACAGACAACAAAAGGAGATCAAGGGGATACAAATTGGAAAGGTAAAAGTCAAATGTTTGGTATTTGCAGATTATATGATAGTATATATAAATACCTCAAAGTTTTTTCAGGGAACTCCTACAAATGATAAACATCTTTAGTGACATGACTGGATAGGAGACTAACTCAAAAAAATAAATATCTCTCCTAAAAATGATAAATTGTCTAAAAAACATCAGTGAAACAGTAACATTTTCAGTAGCCACAAATAATATAAAATATCTTGCAGTAACTCAAATCAAACCAGTGAAAGATCTGCATGAGGACAACTTAAAGTCTTTGAAGAACAAAATTGGAGAAGATAATCAGAAAGTGGTAAGATCTCCCATGTTCATCAATAAGTAGAATTGAAATAATAAAAATATCAAACTTTTCAAAAGCAATCTAGACATTCAATGCAATCCCCATCAAAATTATTACAAAATTCCTCACAGATCTTGAAAGAATAGTGTTCAACTTCACGTAGAAAAACAAAATAACTGAGGATAGCTAAAACAATCCTGTACAATAAAGGAACTTCTGAAGATATCTCCATCCCTGACTTCAATCTCTACTAAAAAGATATAGTAATGAAAACAACGTGACATTAGCATAAAAGCAGACAGGCGGATCACCAGAGTCAAACTGAAGATCCTGGAATAAATCCACACACCTAGGAATACCTGATTTTTGACAAATAATTCAAAATTATGAAATGGAAAAAACATCTTCAACAAATTGTGCTGGCATAACTTGATACTGGCATATAGAAGGATGCAAATATATCCATATCTATCACCCTGAACAAAACTCAAATCCAAGTAGATCAAAGTCTTCAATATAATTACACTAAATCTAATAGAAGAGAAATTGGGAAGGAGCCTTGAATACATTGGCACAGGAGACAACTTCCTCGATATAACACCAGTTCCATAGACACTGAAATTGACAATTAATAAATGGAACCTCCTGAAACTGAAAATCTTTTGTAAAACAAAGGACACTATCAATAAGACAAAATAGCCCCCAACAGAATGGGAAAAACTCTTCACCAATACCACATCTGACAGAAGGCTGAGCTCCAAAATATCTAAAGAATTCAAGAAAATAGAAAATTAATACCAAATAATGCAATTAAAAAGAGGCTACTGGTATAAAAGGAGATGTATCAACAGAAGAGATATACTTAAAGAATTGTTTAGCCATCAGGGAAATGCAAGTAAAAACTACTCTTAGATTCCATTTTAAACCTGTCAAAAGGACTAAGATCAAATACACAAGTGACTGCACATGCTGGCAAGGATATGGAGCAAGGTGAACACTCCTCCAAAGCTGGTAGGAATACAAACTTGGACAACCTCTTTGAAAATCAATATGGCATTATTTCAGAAAACTCATTATTGACTATCCCATGTCCCAGACATACAACTCCTGAAGCTACACCCAAAGGGTACTCATCCTATGATATGGATGCTTGCTCAACTATGTTCATAGTAACTTTACTCATAGCAGCAAGAAACTGTACCAAACCTAGATGTTCCTTGACAAATAGATTAAGAACATGTAGTATATTTACACATTGGAGTATTTATTACTCAGGTATTTAAGAACTGAATAATGAAATTTACATGAAAATAGGCGGAAATAGAAAAGTTCATAACCTGAGTGACATAACCTAGAACTAGGAATGGTGTCTGTACATAATGAAAATATTAGTTATTCAAAACTCTTTAGATGTTCTGCTTGCATGATTGTTTGACCACAGCACATGTGCCTGGTGTCTATGCATGTTAGATGAGAGCATTGAATCCCCTAGAAATATAAGTCTAGACAGTTGTCTGCTGTCATGTGGGTGCTAGGAGTAAAACTGATGTCCTCTGGAAAATTAGCCAGTACTCTTAACCATTGAGCCATTGTAGACCTGTATGATATTTCATATTAGTAAAAAGTGAAGATAAAACATAACATATATAAATAAGATGTTCAGTAGTTCATATTGGAAGATTATGAGTGTAATAGGAGTGAGGATGACAAAAGAAAGTTTTTTTTCAAACAGAGAAAAGAAAAAACACTGTAAACCAAGAAAGAGTTGTGATGTAGGATATCCTTTTGTATGCTGTGACTATGTGATTTTTTAATTGGTTGATGAATAAAGCTGTTTCAGCCAATGGCCAGGAAGAATATTCCTGATGGGAATTTGAAACAAAGTTAGGGAAATAGAGAAGGTGAAGTTGGAGGGATACCATGTAAGTGCCAGGGAAGCAAGATGTGGGATAATAAGTCCCTAGCCTAAAAGCCTTGTGCTAAAACACAAACTAATAGAAATTGATTAATTTATAAGAGACAAATAACAAGAAGCCTAAACCATTTGCCAAACAGTCAGAACTTATATTAAGGCTCAGAGTGGTTATTTCATAATCTGATGCAGAGACTCAGTGGGCAGAGAGAATCCAGTCCAGTAGGACTGGTTGAATGGCAAGAAAATCTCCATCTGCAGAATTGAGAAGAAAATCAAACACAACAAAGTAGAAAGGCTACTCAGAAAAAAATACTAAACTAATTCTAGCTTCATCCTTGTTTTTCTAGAGAGGGAAAGTCACTGGTGCAAACATGAGGAAAGCCAGAGAATGTAGGCAGCTGTAATTGGAACATTAAACAAGCAGTCTTATATACAGATTGTATCATCCTTACATCATTGAAAATGAGTATTAAGATTTTTCTCTGAAATCAAGTTCTTCTGCATAATCAGCCATCTTAAATACATATACCCATTAGAATATTAACTAAACCCTCATAGTGTCATAATAAAGAACCATCTTCATAGGGGTTCTGCTATTAGGGAGAAAATTGCTTCAGTTATCAGAAATTTAAAAATACAAACACAAATAATTAAACAAACAGGTAAACTTAAGTTTAAAAACTAAAGAATAGGAAAACAAAAACTCCTTTATTTTTATCCAGGCTCAGATAGTATTAGCTAGGGAACACAAAGTTCAGTTCTACACTTCTCCCTTTTCTTTAACAGCAAAGAGAAATGCTAAAGTTGTTTGTGCACACCACATCTATAAGGAAATTCTCTTTATGATTCAGTCATATCATCTCAGACCACACATTGCTCACAGTACTGGAATATCAGTCACATATAGTACATGTCTTTACATTCATTACTAAATGTACCTGCTTATAGTACTGATGAACCCTACACTATCAGTCTTATGGTGAAAGTTGGTACCTCAAGTTACAACAAAATATAAATTGTTAAAACCCACCAGTTAAAGCCAAATAGGCCACAAAGCAACTGAACTTTTAAGTGAAACATAAAAGTAATATCTATATAGTCAAGGAAAGCTTGCATTGTTAAAAGTGAAATAATTATGATAGAGATACATATCTCAACATATAGACTGTATTACTTACTTTTCTGCTCCTTTGACAAAACACCATGACCAAACTTATAGGGTTAAGTGCCTACCTGGTCTTAAGCTTTTTACTATCAAGGTAGATAATCATGGTAAAAAAATCAGCAGGCTTTGTCACATGATCACATCCTCAACTGCAAATGCAAACACAAGGCAAAGAGACAGAGACAGCAAACTAGAAATAGGGTAAGGCAAGAAAATCTTAAAGTCCATCCCCTCCTGACATACTTCCTACAGCAAGGTTACAACCCCATTACCCTCCCAAAAAAGATACCCAATTGAAACTAAGTGTTCAAATCCATGAACATGTGTGATGTATTTTCCATTAAAATTGCTACATTGAGACAAGAAGAAAAAAATAAAGAAAAATAAAATGACACCTCTGTTGTGGGAGGTTTCTTGTTTGTTTCCTGGTGACCCAGACTCCCAAAATAATCACACAAAAAACTATATTATTTACCTCACTGCTTGGCCAATCACATAAGCATATTGCTAGCTAGCTCTTATATCTAGAATTAACCCATTTCCATCATTTTATATTTTACCACAATATCTAGGCCAGGAAAACTTGAGATCTTGGGAACAGGAAGCAAAAATTTTCCTAATGGCTAGCTCAGGTGATACTGAGTGGGACTATTCCCTTTTCCATACCTTGATTCCTAGATTGATTGATTCTGGTCATGGGAAAAGCTATACCATAAATGGGATGCTTTTTCAAAGCATACACTGACTTCTGGAGATCTTTGTCCTTGTCCCTCCCAACCCCAGGCTGGTGCCACCTAATTAAAGCTGTTACTATGTCATCAATAGGTCACTCCATCTTTCTATCTGGTAACCTGCTTCAAAATGGTGGAAAACATGGTAGAGTTCATGGATTCCACAATTGTGAGATCACTGTCACACTCCTAAGTCTCTGAGTGAGATCCTTGGTCAGAAGTAATATTATGGAATACCATACATGGACAAGTACCCAGAAAAAAAAGAAATTTCCTGGATCAATAGTTGCATAATATGAACGAAGAGATGAGTTAATATGCTTAATTAGGAACACCAAATCTGGTACAGTAGCTGCAATAATATTCATTACTTGATTGAGTTCTGTTGCATTCTACATGATCCTCCTGTGTTTGGCACTGGCCAAACAAGAGAATCACGGGGAGATGTGTTTGAAACTGCCATTCCTGTATCATTCAAGGCTTTGATTATAGGACTAATTCCTGTAATCACTTCAGAGCTGTGATTTTTTTTCATTCACTGTTTTCCTGTGCAGAGGCAACTGTAAAGGCTTCCATTTAATCTTTCTAGACATAGTAGCCCTCACTGCATAGGTCAGGATATCTATCCTAATTTTACATTCTGTGATTGAGAAAACATCCACAGGATGAGTTCAGGGAACCACTGGACATATTATAAGCAGAACTTGAGCCCAAACTCCATTAATCAGCATATCTCCATAAGCCCCTAGTTTTCTGGGAAAACTGAAAACAATACCAATTCAGAACCAGTATCCAAAAGACCCTGGAAAATTTGATTGTATCTTTTCCCCCAGAGTATAATCACCCTTGTAAAAGTTCATCAGTTCCTCAGTTGTAGGACTGGAAAACTGTAACAGTGAAACTTAGGTGATTTATTAATGCCCTTCTCCAGAAGAACTTGACCATTCCATCACTGAAGGGCTCGTGGGTCCACAAACAAGTTTAACTCTGGAAATTGGTTCACAGGCCAAGATTCCCTTTTGTTTTTATCCAAAATATAGCCTCTCATTTGTTTGGTAATTTTTCCATTTATGAAATCAAACAGAAATAGTATAGACTTATCTCTTTTGTGCCTGGAAATACCATGTTTGATTAACCAATTTTAAAAATCCATACAAGGCATACAGCTATAAAATTGACTTTTGCCTGTGCTGACCATTATGGGTCAGGCCATTGTAGAAAATACTTATTTATGCTGCCCATACCAATAACTATGATGACCTTTTTTTTTAGCAATTCAGTGCTACCACCTAGGCCCAGCTACTTCAGAGAATGATTAGATCCATTGCATTTAATCTATCCAACTGAGCAGCAGCATTTCCAACCCTAATGTCTGTCACAAGGAGAAGGGTGACAAGAAAGTTTTCAAATGTGCTTGTGTCCCTCTTATCTTTCTACATTTTATAAAGTTAGTGACAGATTTGTCTTCTGGGTCTTTCCATTGAGGAAGCTAAGGCTTTACACTGCATACCCACTCCAGCAGTCCAATTTCAATGAGCCTTAAATTCTCTTCATCAACATTAAGCCCAGAAAAATCAGGCATGTCCAACTTACTTTCAGGAATCCATCTTTTGACAAATGATTCAGCCAACCATTCAAATAAACTCCTTGTCATTTCTTTTGGAAACTGTGAGTGCCTGGTACATGCAGAGTTCAAAAGAGGATATCAGATACCATGGATGGTTGGAAGTGAACCCAGGTCTCCCGCAAATGTAATAAGTGTTGTTAATCACTGAACCATTTCTCCCTCCTCTAAAATAGTGGTTCTCAGCATTTTTAATACTGCAATCCATTAATATAGTTCCTTATGCTTGGTGAACCCCAACCATAAATTGTTTTGTTCTTACTACATAACTATAAATTCGCTACTGTTATGAATTTTAATGTAAGTATTTAATAGGCAGGGTATCTGAATTGCAACCCCAAAAGTGGTTGAAACTCACAGACTGAGAACCACTACTTTACAGTAACATTTAATTAGATACACCATCACATACACACACACAAACACACACTCACTATGGAGAGTTAAGTAAATTCTATTCCCTTCCTGTGAAGCCACAATGACAAAGAGAAGTACAATTCCACCAAAGTTATCCCCAGTGAACCACTGAGTTTGTTCTGCTTAGCTACAGAATGTAGGTAATGGATTGTTTATAGAAATGGGGATAATCCCAAAGCACCCAACTTTACATCTTTACCTTGAATGGAAATTGGCTTCCTGCTAGTTTCCTAAAAAGTGTGAGACCTTCTTTATCTTGCATAGAAATTGCTTCCTTTTAGTTGCATAAATAGTGTTGTGTTAGCCCTTCAGTATTCTTCCCCAGCCTCTATGCTTTAGTACCTTGAGAGACAATCCATTCAAACCACAGAAAGTAGAATTCCATACAAATAGCTTTGTAATACAGAAAAGAATAGTACTACATCCCATGTTATAGTCAATGACACTCCCAGTCCCATTCTTCTTACAGGGAATTTCAAAATAAGGCCTGTTTTTGATGGTTACTTGCCAGCAGGCTCTGCTGATCTGATGACAATGACTGCTTCTTTTTCTTGACAACGAGGCTATATAACAGGTGTGAATTACTTTTGTTTATATTAGCAGACATATTCTACATAATCGTGCACTGCAGAAATTATTGTTACAATAATAAAGTAATGTACATGTTAACAACTTCAGCATTGTGCTTCAATTTCAGCTCTACTTTATTTAGAATTCTATGTTCCAAACCATTTTTAGTTTTGGTTCTAAAAATCATTATATACCATACAGATATCATAACTGCCAAATATTGCCATTTTGAATGTAAAAGTTTTGTCTGCATTTTAAATATGAGCTGTTGAAGATAATGATATATGTTTACATTTGGACATAGAGTAAAACTATTGATGAAAAATTCAAGCATAATACATACCAGGTAATTAATTATTATTCAAGAGTAATAAAATATGCTTCAACTTCAGGATAAATCTCTCATATGAAGTGCTTGTAATTACATATTATTTGAAAAATGTAAACTGCTTTCTTTTTAAAGGCAAATTGCCTAAATAGTTAAATTAAACTGGCATTTGTAATTACATTATATTTCTATTGATTTTTTTGTTAATCTATTTCATATTTTAACATATTTATAGTTCACTAATGAACTTACAAAGCGTTATTGCATTATTTGTTAAAAATTGTAACAAACTAGAGAACTAGGGCAATAAAGTTAATGTGATTTAGGCAATAAAGCAAGTCTGTGGAATTTAATTAAATTATGGAAGTTTATGCTATAAATGCTTTAAAACAGGTCTCTACAGAGTGTGTCCAGATTTATACATATTTAGAAACAAAACTCTGAAAGTACAAATAATCTAAATTATATATTTTATTTTGATAGCCCCTTCACAAAAAGATAATATTGATAAAATGTAGAGACTTCACATTTTCCATGAGTAATACTCAGTCATAAATAGGTGCTAGAACAAATGTTAAGAGATTTTAATTCAGGTTTCAGAATGTTTAATTCTAATTCTGAAACTATTTTGTTTTAAAATTTTGTTTTTTATTAATTGTGTAAATGTGTGTGTGTTTGTATATGTGTGTGTGTGCCATGGAATGAATGTGGAGGCTCAGAAATCAATTTTGGGGACTGTTTCACCCATTGTTTTCCATTGTTGAAGTAACATATTCCCTGGTTCATACTTTACATAATTGTTGCTATCAGATCTACAAATATTGATTCAATCTTTCTGTCCTCTCCAATCTCATTAGAAATCTTTTAGAAAGGGTTTAATAATAGCATTATTTTTTTCAACATGAGCTCTGGGTGTTAATTTCAAATCATCAAGCTTGGAGGATAAGTACATTCACCTGCTTATCCTTCTGCACAGGATCTATGAATTTTGTTTTTAAATTAGAGAAAAAAGCCTAACAGTATGACATAGTGTACTAGAGTATATGCTTGTGGCAGATTTCTTCCCTGGAATGGTCCTGTATTCTACTCCCAACATTAATAAATTATGTGTTTTTTGGAGGGTAATGAAATAATGTTCAGCATACATAAATATTGTTATGTATTTATATGGAATGAGCAATGGAATGCAAAAATCTCAAAAACTCATTTATTTATAAGGAAATCTTTTAAAATACATACTTCTAGATCTTTGGAATCTTAAGCATACTGATGTGGGAGTCCCCTTTATTAATGAATAAAGAAACTGTCTTGGCCTGTTGATAGGGCCGAACTTAGGTAGGCAGGGAAAACAGAAATAAATGCTGGGAAAAAGAAGGGCTGTGTCAGAGAGATGCCATGGATCCACCGGAGAGAGAGATGCTGGGAAATTTACCCTGTAAGCCACTGCCATGTGGCGATGCACAAATTGATTAAAATGTGTTAAATTAAGATGTAAGAGTTAGCTAATTTTTATTAAAAGTTAGAGCTAATGGGCCAAGCAGTGATTTAATTAATAGAATTTCTGTGTGGTTATTTCAGTTCTGGGCGGCCTGGACAAGCAAGCCAACCCTCCTCCTACAGCACACAATTTTTATCTTTTGGGTGCATAATATATATCAAATATGTACAAATATTTACATCAGTTGGTCGATCATTATCTCTCCCAATAACCACTAAATGTGCCAGTCCAAGGATGCCACCTTTTACATTCTTCAATTCTATAAGATCAACATGTTCAAGGTTTTACATGTGAGTGAGATAAAACAGAAATTGTTTTCCTTCATTATCTTTTGTTTAGACTAGCAATTGTGATGTTTTAGACCACTTTTAAAATTCATCATTATTTTCATTATTTTCACAAAATTAAGAAGTATGGAAATTTAGAAAAATATTTTTCATTTGAGTACAAGATTAAAGATTGTTCACAGTTTCTGAATTGTTCACACATTGGAAAAACTATAGAAATACCTTAACCTTTTTAAAATTAATAAGGTAATTGATATTAATGATAATTTCATTGTTCTGTGGTTTTTATCAAAATTATCATCTTTAGTATTCTTATAATAATACAGAATGTCTGTTTAATGAATATTAAACAACATAATTAGTCATAGCTAATTATGTGAAATACCTTTTTTGAGTATCCACTACTAACAATGAAAATTGAAAAATACCCAACATCTGCAATGTGCTTGATACTAAACATACAAGCAATAAATGAAACATCACACTTTTTTCTTCATTTGAAAAATGAACAAAACAGTACTTGAAACAATAATTACTTATTAATGCAGAAAATATATTAGGTTGGGGGTTTCCTGTATCAGTATGCACAAGGTATAAATTCTAACTATGATTTTAATAATGTGTGTTGTCATATAACAAAATGGGAATGTTAGACATTCAGGAATATGTGAAGATTTTATTTTCAGTTTCCTGTATGTTATTTTCATTCTCAATCACATAGGGGAAATTTTATAAAGTTTATCACAATCATTCTTTACATAGGAAAATTCAGAAGAAAATGATTAATTTTGTCTCATTTATTTATTTAAGTTAAAAATGTATTTCATGCAGTTATTAGAGGACTTAACTAACATGACATTGGTCATATGCATATTCTTATTCCAATCACTGGTAGAAGACTACAATTGCCATGAATGAATTAAACTAAATATCTACCATCTGGCAGTTGGAATCAGGTCATCTTCCCCTTAAACATGCGATCATATGCTATAGGATAGATAAATGAAGAAATCAGTATTCTCTAGAAGACTGAATCATTTTGAGAAGATGTACAGCTTTGTTTATTTCATCATTTTAAACAACTTGTAAGACCATTAAAAGAATGCTTTGAAAGACAACATTTAATTTATATATAGAAAAAATCAATTGCAAGTTGTAAAATTTTATATTCTACTTCTAATACTCAGAATTTCAAAATTGCTTCCTTTGAAATTTTTAAAGAGACTTCAAGCTCATTATTTTAGTTTCATAAGGATGCTAATATTACTTATCATTTTCCATATGAAAATGATAAAATAAAGTATCTAATATAAAATTTCATACACATAGGAATTCTACATTATTTTATGATGTTATATTAAGTCATTTTAAAAATGAGATTTAATTTTTCATGTGGTAATCAGTACACTTCAATCTATTAAAATAAAAAGAGTACAAATGTGTTACAATTATATATTAAATTTGACAGTTTTCTTTTTGTTATATTAAAACATGAAGGAATCAAAAATATTAAACCCATGCTTTTTTATTATTACTATTTCTTGTAGATGGCTGTGGGTATATTTGATGACTTGGCATACATGAGATAGATTTGAGAACTTGCAACTATGAGTTGATATAAGGCTTACAGTAACATAAATGACAACGTGTCAGTGATAACTGAGATGACAAATGACAACATGCATTTTAATAAGTATTAGATGATATTCAATCATTGTCCAAATATTCTCAGTCATGTTGAAGGACAATACAGTCTACAAATATAGTACCCAAAGGAGAGGTGTGACAATCACAAAACAATGTAAACACCTTAGAAAGTCAGCAGAAAACTGGCAAGGTTATGCCTACCTTCATGGACAGGTGAATAATACCTGCATAATTTTTGTATACATATTAAAGACCAACAACATCAATCCCAAATTTATTGTATAGAGATAATATCTACTAATAACATCAGTTCTGGTTTCTGAACAGAATTTAGAAATGAATGAAATCAAATTCTCTACCACATTCACATTGTCTTTCACTTTTCTTTTTTTCACTATTAATATCTTCTTTTATGTCCATCTTACACAGCTACTTGACTGAATTGCTGCTCAGCTGATCAATCAGTTCCAGAAATGCAGTAAATCCAAATGAAATTCATGTGACTGCTACCAAAATTAGGAATCTAGTTATATAAAGTATTATGTATATCATATATAAAGAATTTTTTT
>LOJH01019238.1:7239-20707 GCA_001685095.1 Ellobius talpinus | reverse complement strand
TGTGTGTGTGTGTGTGTTTGATGCTGGCTATTGAATCCAAGGCCCCATGCATGCTTTGCAAGCCACTATGCTATCCCCAGCTTTGTGGCCACGTTTTCCTGTGTCTCCCTGGGATCTCCGTGGTAAAGATCAAGCTCTATGTCTGGTATACAGGGCCCCTGATGTATGGTCTGTGGCTGTCTGACCACTTTTTTTTTTTTATCACGCCTGCTCTTTAGTGTTGTGCTTCATTTATACAGTGTCAGCTCTTGAGTGATTTTCTGGTCTCTGGCCTTTCTGTCACCACTATCTTTTCCTTTTCTGTGTCATGTCTTAGTTAGAAAACCCTTAGTTAGGGCTTCTGTTGCTGCAATGAAACACCAAAGAAACTTGGGGAGGAAAGGGTTTATTTGTCTTATGCTTCCACATCACAGTTCATCAAAGGAAATCCGGTCAGGAACTCAATCAGGACAGGAACCTGGAAGCAGCAGCTGATGCAGCAACTAAAGCGCAGTCTTCGGTTACAGGGGTGCTGCTTATTGGCCTGCTCACCATGACTTGCTCAGTCTGCTTTCTTAGAGATCTTAGGACCACCAGCCCAGGGATGGCACTTCCCACAATGGGTTGGATACTCCCCCATTTATCACTAGTTAAAATGCTCCACAGATAGATCTTTTTTTATTCATAATATTTTATTGATATTTTGGGAATTTCACATCTTGAACCAGGAGCATACTCTCTTCCAAGTCATTTCAGGTCTGCCCTCTTATGAGAACCCCTCCAAAAAAAAGAAGAAGAAAAAGAAAAAAAAACAAGTGCAATTGTTGCCTATATACTCACTAGAGCATGCTCAAACTTCCAGTGGCCAGCCCCTTAAAGAAAGCTGAGTCTGAATCTGAGCACTCAGGAGGCAGGGGCAGGTGAATCTTTGAGCTCGAGGACAGCCTGGTCTGCAGAGTGAGTTCCAAGACAGCCAGGGCTACACAGAGAAACTCTGTCTCAAACAATCAAACAAACACTCAAACAAACCCACCAACAAACAAACAATACCAAAAGCAAACAAAACACACCCTTCTTGCAAAAAAGAAAGGAAACAGCCTTTCCCTACTTGCACCCCAGCCAGAAGCAATCAACTGTGAAGAGCTACACTTCAGCATCCTTCTTACAATTTTTAAGAATTCTCTTCATTGGCTTTCTGTCTAGGCTGTTATGTTTTTGGGGGTGGAGTTAGGGGTTGTCACAGTAGCCTTATATGTCCTTCTTTCCCTACTGTGAGTCTGCAGTCAACAATACCATGGCAAAAGTAGGTTTGTTGCCCTTTATGGTCAGCAGGAGCATGAATCTTGGACTTATACATGGTTCCTGGAAACAGCACTAGCGGCAAGCATCAACAAGGCCCTCTGTCTCAGTAGGCACATGGACCCAGATATGGTTCTGGCTGACAGCACAGACCAGTCATAGTCATGGCCTCAGGTGGCAGCACAAGCCACGTGTGTTCAAATGGCTTTTGGTGATAACACAGGCTGTGGACATCAACACAGATCCTGGATACAGTTGGACTACAGACTCAGACATGGCCCTTGTAAGTGGTATGGACCCAGACATCACCATGGTGATGTGTCAAATAGTATATAATCATATCATCATCATCATCATAATATTGCCCAGATAGCTTTGCATGCCAGTATTCATTTCAACCAGTCACTGTCTGGATCAAGGCTTCTGAGGCACCACAAGTACTGGACCACCACTGAGACTCGTCTCAGATGTCCTGCTGTTGCCAGAGTCATGGTGATTTTGTAGTTCTGGTTCTGCAGGACTGGCTCCTACACATGCTCCAGCTTCTCAAAGATGTTGGAGTGAACCTACTCAGAGTGCTGGATCTGGGCTCAGTCGTAGCTGAGTTGGTCGGCCGGCAGCAGCCTGGCACCATGGTCCAGTGGGGCCTGGTGCTCTATAGATCTAATGTAGGTATTTCCTCACTTGAGATCCGCCTCTCTCAGATGACCCTAGCTTTGTCATGTTGACATAAAGCCAGAACAGTTGTTTTTCACATTTTTAAGACAAAATTCTGATATGAGTGCTTTCAATGGTCTTTGATATCTGGCATCCCTTGCCATAAACCTAAACTGGATTAATAGTCTTACCTGATATTTCTAATGCTCAGAGCTCTTGAGTGTCATTTTCTTTGCATTCTGGAGTGTGATGGGTGTTCTATGTGTTTTTCCTCTTCCCTCATACCTTCTTTTGGATGTAAAGATTCACGAATCCTATTCTAGTATATGATACCCAGAAGTTATCACGTAAATCTGTTATTTTAGTACTTTATGACCTTTCCCCTGATTTTTATGTTATTTTATCTTAATACCCAGATGCCTCATTCATGGTCGGTGTTTAATACTTACTTACTCCATGGTTGACAAAGTTTATAGATGTAGCTGTTTTCATGGAGCATGGTCTTTGGTAAAATGGTCACACTGGGGAGAATATGTTTCTAAGGTTTAAATACAAAGAAAGATGGCCAAGAGGAAAAACTGCAGGAATAGGGTTGTCTGGAAACCCAGTTAGCAGTCTAACCAGTCTAACCATATTGTAGGTCATCCTTGCTGAGTGTGTGAGATATGATGGTGACCTAGGTCAGCTTGAAATGTTCACACAATATATACTAAGGACTGGCAGCTTAAAGAGAGCCCTTGGCACAATGATCAGCATCAAATATCTTCCCAGTCGAACTAGGCCCATGTATCCTCACCAGATGCTGTGACCTTCATCTCATGCCAACTCTCCTCCATGTTTGAGCCTCCACTCATTCTGTTCTTCCCGCCCACAGTGTTCTTCCTTTTCCATTTGACTGCCTGTCCTCCTCTCCCCTCCTCCCTCCAAGGCCCACATCCCACTTCTTTATTTGGATTTCTCTGCACTGCTGTTCACTGGCATCACCAACCATACCACACTTCTGTGTGTAATCTCAAACGCCTCCAGTATTAAATGTGCCTGGACTTGATTTTAGTGATGAGATGTTTTCTTAAAGGCTCTTCTAATGTTCTATTAGGGATCAGCACTGGGTTGGGCCCAGAGCGGTTCTCTTTAAAATCCTTGGTTGGCCTGTGGTAGCAGCACTAGAAAAGAAAAACCTGGGGCAAAGCTGTTGCTGTTGGTGCCATTAAGGTAGTTTCCGGTCTGGTTTCCTCTTGAAGAAGGTTTCAGATGATGCATAAAGCCTTTCCTGTGAATCCGAAGAGTTAGGGTTTGTGTGTGTATGTATTCCCCACTCCCACATTGTTGGCACAGTGGATATTGGACCTGAGCTCTGGGGTGGAGCTGGGGAAACTTTTAAGAATCAGTTTGGGAGCTGTGACCCTTCTAGGGCTCATCTCTGATTATTTGGTGTAGAGCCTCTTGAACAGAACCTGCCAGCATTAGCGATGCTGCCTCCACCTCGCTTGGTTGGGTTCCTTTGCTCCAAAACCAGCTGCCTCTACTAGCTTCCCACTGAGAGGATCTGCCTGCTGCTGCTGCTTCTCAGAAATCCACAGCTTGGCCATGCTACCTGAAGCTTTATCCCAAGTCATCCTTGAAGCATTCACTGACCCTCCCTTGCAGAGTCCAGGCATGCCTGTCTGTGAGACCGACTCGCCACCATCTGGCAAATGGAGTCACCAAGAACAATCTTCCTGGAGGCTGGCCAGGAAGCTGGATGGGGAGCCACTGGCTCCAGCTCCTTGGGCAGATGCTATAGATGGCAGGTGTGCTGTGAAGAGGCCATCTCTGCTGCTGGAGGGGTGGGCTCTAAAGCATGGATTTTGCCCAAAGGATCATTGTACTGTCAGGAAGTCTTAGCTTCTCTCAGAAAGAGATCTAACGTTTGCTCAAGCAGTTATTCCTAGGTCGAATGCCATTCCCCTCTCCCCAAGGCTGTTGTTTTAGTTGTGGTTTCCATTGCTTTGATACAACACCATGACCAAAAATAAGTTGGGGAGAAAAGGATTTGTTTCATCTTACTCTATTGTTCATCATGAAGGGAATCCAGGGCAGGAACTCAAGGTGGGAATCTAGAGGCAGGAACTGAAGCAAGGGTCATGGAGGATTGCTGCTTACTGGCTTACTCTTCTTGACTTGATCAGTTTGATTTGCTGTTGTTGTTGTTTTGTTTTGTATTTGTACACGTCCAGGTTATATCTGCTCGGGGGTGGTATCACCCACAGTGAGTTGGACCCTCTCACATCAATCATTAATCAAGAAAATGTACCACAGATTTGTTCCCAGGCTAATCTGGTGGGGGCATTTTCTCAAATGAGGTTCTCTCTTTCAAAATTACGTTAGCTTGTGCCAAGTTGACATAAAACTATCTAGCACAGCCTTCTGGGGCTGAAAATTATTATCTATATCTTTTGTGAATCCTTTCCTGAGAATAGCCCTTAGTCTTTTTAGATGTGGCATTCAGTTTATTTTAACTGGGTCAATGGGGTTGTAACTGTGAAGAGGAAAGGCTTCCATGGTTGTCTGAGGTTGTAGGATGAACCTCTAGCTTGTTTGTTTGTCTCCTCCTAGTGTGTGGATCATGGGGATTGAACTCAGGCCGTCAGGCTCATTGGCAAGTCTTTCATCTACTGAACCATCTCACAGGCCCTACTATACTGAGTTAGATCACAGAATTCCTAGTGTTTAGCATTTTTATGTTCTTTAAGTAAACTTTATTTATAGTTACAATGATGCAGTTTTATAATATTCTGTATATTCTCCTTATTAGTATTTTTATAGGATTAGTTCATAGATGTTTTATAAGTAATGTTGGTCTGCAGATTTGTTTATATGGCATCTTGTAATGTCAATACAAGACTCCATGTTTTATATTAAAAATGGTTTAAATAATAAATAAATACAGTGATTATATAAAACATATAGAAGATCAGCATGGTCTTTCCCGAGACATCTAGACAATTAAAGACTCGCTACCCCATTTTTTTGCATTTATATACTAGCTTTAGTTTAGCTTTTAGTGGGTGTTTATGGTAAGCACAAGTAGCTTTTTGTTTCTTTTTATTGCACATTTGCATTTCTTACTGATACTATAATTATTTTTGTTTATTTATTTATTTTAATTAGTGTATATAATTGTGCTTATTTGGAGCTAGAGGGATGGCACAGTTAGTAAAGCATTTGACTGCCAACTATCAGGACCTGGCTGAGTTCAGTCCTCAGTTATCACATAAAAATGACAGGCATGATGGTACCTGCTGGTAATCCTAGTGCTGGAGAAGCAGAGACAGGAGGATCTCTGGGCTCACTGGCCATCTGGTATAGACTAATTGATGAACTCCAGGTCAGTGAGAGACCCAGTTCAGATGGCATTCATGATGGTGACACCTGAGGCTGTCCTTTGACCTCCTTATACATGTGCATATACATACATACACACATGTGCCCACAACATACATAGGAAATTGTGTTTCTAAAATTCCATGTGATGTTTCAATGCTTGTATATACTGTGTAGTTTCAAATCAAGCTAAACAAATTGATTTCTTCTGTTGACTTTTTTATTTAAACAGTCTATTGTAGAAATTACTGAATGCCCACCCAAGTCCAGTTTTCCTTCCTTTAGTGAACATTGCTCCTTCCAGCCTGATTTGAGGCTAGGTATAGCCATGTGGCTACATTCTAAATAACGACTAGTAATGGAATTGATGTGCACCAGTTTTAGCCTTGGATTTGAAAGCTTTCCATGTCTGTCTTGTAAGTCGACTTCTGTTCTCGGTTGGCACTTGTGGTAGGCAACTTAAAAAGACCACTTCTCTGCCCCCTTAAGGCTTATGGGTCGATTGGCAGGATAATGTGAAAAGAAGGGGGAAACAGACAAGAAAAAAACCAGCTTGATCAAAACCAAGGTAGTCTGTAAGCTGTTTGGGACATAACGTGGAGGTTGGTGTGATCAGACTGTGCTTGGTGTTGAAGAAAAACTGATTAGAAGTGAAGGTGAGGTTAGCAAATACCAGCTGTGCAGAGCCCAACTGGAGATGAGAATAAAGAAGTGAGATATGTGCAGGTATTCAGTGTCACAGTGCGAGAGTCAGAAACAGTCTAACGCTAGACTGACTTTGAAAGAACCTGGCCGGTTTTAAATGACGAAGCCCCAGTTAGTGCCAGCAGTCCAGGGAAGAGACGCTCAGCATACAGGTGGATGCTGTGCTAGTTTCCTTTCTATGGCTGTGATAAGATACCGTGAGAGGAAAGAGCTCAGGGGAGGGAGTTGTTTTAGCTCACACTTCCCTTCCCCATAACAGTCCACGATTGTGAGAAAGTCACGGTGTCAGGAACTTGAAGCAGCTAGTCACACCCATAGGCAAGAGCAGAGAGAAATGTATGTATCCACTCTTGGCTTGGTTGGTTGGTTGCTTGCTTGCCCTTGGCTCAATTTCTCCACTCATACAGTTCAGTGTCTTTGCATAGGGAACGGTGGTGCCCACAGTGAGCTGGCTCTTTCCACATCAATGAATTTAATTGAATCCCCACCTCAGACATCCCATATGTCAACCACATAGATAGTATCTCATTGAGACTCTTTCCAAAAGATTCTAGGTTGTGTCAAAGCTAGGCATTGCAGGTGCTTTGAGAGGAAGGCGTCCTAATGAGGTAGAAGAAAGTTGGGGCTGGAGGTGAATTCAGCTTCTTGGTGCCTGCAGGCAGTGGTACCATTCACTTGCAGTACTATGTGGGAACAGAGAGTATGCATTATGTAAATTCGAACTTACATGACTGAAAACATCTTAATTCTGTCTGAATCCATCAGTTAGTTGGCTACTTACCCAAAATGTAGAAAATACTCAAAGCTATCTCTAACTGTGTTAGTTTATCTTTGGGTTAAGTTGTATGATTTTTTAGTGTTTTTTTCCTATTGTTCTTTAGGGTGAAATCAATGTGAAAAACTGTCTTTTTGAGTTGTTTTTGTGCCTTGCTTTAATGAACTATTATGCTTCTGTTCACAGATATTGCCATTACTCACCTTCCAACAGGACGGAGTAAGCATGATTTCTAAGTGGGAAGTTTATTTACAGCATTCTTTAAAATTCTGGAAAGGTGTCAAAGTTGCCAGTGTAAAGTGTCTTCTCATTTCTCTTAATGTCTTTTCACACCTTTTTGACTACAGGCTGTTATCGTTCTCACAGGAAATGAGTAACGGCAGCCATAACTCTAACCGTTCAGTGGTCTGTCAGCCGTGTTTCTGAAAGGTCCTTGTCAAAAGGAAATTAGGAGACTTGTCTGATGTTTTAGTGTTTATACCTTAGGAAAAGGAAATTGGAAGGGTTGTCTGTGAAGGCTGAACTGATAGGATGATAATTTATTGTCTATATGATTATTTGGATCAAAATGTATATGCAGAGATGAGGTGAGCTGGATATGGTGGCACATACCTTCAATTCCAGCACTCAGGAGACAGAGGTGGTGGATCTTCCATGTGTTCAAGGCCAGCCTGGTCTACATAGTGAGTTCTAGGTGAACTGGGGCAAATAGTGATATTCTGTCTCAAAAGAAATAAAAAAAGAAGGAATTATTTGCTTATCTGTCTTCTTTTCTTCTTTTTGACCTTTTGAGACAGGGTTTCTCTGTGTAGCTTTGGAGCCTATCCTGGAACTCACTCTGTAGACTAGGCTGGCCTCAAACCCACAGATTCTCCTGACTTTGCCTTCCAAGTGCTGGAATTAATGCTGTATGCTACCACCACCTGGCTTGTTTTCTAATTTTCTTAAAAACCATGACAATTATATAGAATTTGTTCAGATCATTAAAATGATTTTCCATAGCTCAAACTATAACAATAAAAAATTTTCTCAAAGTCCTAATAACTTGGAGTAGCTTTTTCTTTATAAGTTTGATGTTTAAAAATATTGTATGTTGTTTTCATTAGTATTTTCAATCAGTTTTGAGAATTTCAGATCTCATATTTGCATCATCCCCCTCACCCTCCAATATCTCCCCATGTCCTCCCCACTCTCTCTTAAACTCATGACTTCTTTAATGGTTGCATGTCCATACATGCATACACATACATACACACACATACGTGTGAATAAAACCTACTGAGTCCATTTAATGCCAACGTTGGTGGGAGAAATTTTATAAGGTCACATTACTGTTTTGTTTTCAAACACAATTGTATGTTCTTCGTCTATTTTAGAAGTAAAAGCTAAGAAATGCTTATAACTTCATTCAGTTTAGTGTAAAGGATTCTGCAGGGCCTGCTGTAGAGACTGACTGAAGCATGCCCTAGGCAGCCCTTGCACGTGTGTCTTTTCCTTGGTACATGTGGTTCCTGTGTGATTCTTTACACGGGATGTCTACCTTCCATGGTGTAATCCCACAAGTCTGAAGTTCATGTGCTAGGCGAAAGAAACCCCCAGTTTCATCAAAACACAGCTCTGATTTTGGGTGGTAATACTCTATCCTTGCCAGATTCCTCATATTTGGGTTTATGAGTTGGTATTTTTTTCCTATAATGCCATCTGTCATCTCTTGTATCTTCCTTGACTGCCAGCTTTCTTAGGCTAACTTACAAGGAAGTGAGGCAAATTCCAGAAAAAAGAGCGTGTGCTCCCAAACGCCACCGCCAGCTCCATATTGAAGTCAGTCAGATCTGCTGGTGCAGCCAAGACAGTGGCACTGGAGCAGTTCCTCTTTCCTCGCTGCTAAGGCCATTCTTCCCTTTTCTCTTTGGGTGCATGGTTTCAAGTTATTTTTATTTAGAGATAATCACATATTAACATGCTGTTGTAAGAAATGATCCAAAGAGCATTCAAGTACATTTCATCTGTTTCTTTCTGATGGTGAGGCATCTCCCCAGCTCTAGATGCACTATTTTTTTTAAATTCACACTAGAGATGTATCCACTTTCTCCTGAATTTTGTAAGCATTTACTGTTATTATTTTTAGTCCTTTTGTAGGTGTGACTGGAGTTTGTACCTATGTTCTCCTATCTTTGTGGGTGTTTTTTAAGTTTATAAAATGCTAGCCTTGCAGCTTCCTTGAGAATCTATTCATAGTCCCCTGCCGCAACGACCTTGTGTTGTGTTGTTGATGGTGTCAGTAGTAATTCTACCAATAGATGTCAAGTAAGCAGTGTTTTTTGGACAGGTCACTGTTGGTCTACAGAACTACTCATTTCTTATGTTGACTTTGTATTCTGCAGTTTATGAAGTTCATTTGTTCTTTATAGTTTTGAGGGGTAAAATATTTTGGTTTTCTCTAAATCCGCAAACTGTGGGCTGTTTATCAGTCCTCTGTGAGTTCAATGCTTTCTGTTCTTTCTCTTATCTGGTTACTGTGACTGTGACTTCCAATGCTTTGGAGGCAACTAATGTGTCCCTTGTTTTGTTCCTGATCTGAGAGGTGGAGCCTGAAATTTCCTTTGTTGACTATGATGTTAGGTTTGTTTTGCTTTTATCCTTTAAAAGCAAATTAAGAATGTATTGAGACAAATACAAAAGCAGAACAATGGAATTCATGGTATGCATCAAAAGAAGTTCTAAGAATAATTTTTTATAATGATAAGTGCCATACCAGGCAGAGCTATCTAGATGAATGGAACCCACAGAGTGTTTATGAAAGGGGCTTATTCATTTGGCTTACCTGATAGGGACTATAGAGTCCAACTATGGCTGTCCAAATGCTAGAGAGGCCGTGACCTGGAAGTTGCTTGTCCACGAAGCCAGATGCCTTCATGGCTTCCAATTTGATGCCAAAGGCCTGCAGAGTCATGGTATTGAGTACACATAGAAAGGGCAAGGAAGCTGGAATGTTCTGTCAGCAGACAATGGCAGCAGCAATGGCAGAGGCACACAGTAAAACCAAGAAAAAACAAAGATTACAATAGAAGTTAAATGACAGGATAACAGAAAAATGTAAAGAAAACTGAATATTTTAGAGGTAGAGAGAATTGACAATTCTTAAAACCTAGCGTGACCACAATAGAGAGAGATTATTTATGAATAAAACTAGAAATGAAAGAGACATCACAGGTACTGTCACAGAGATACAAAGGAATATATGACACTATTTTGAATAATTATAGGCCAAAATGGATAATCTATAAGAAATGGATGTATTTCTAGAAACTTAAACTCTACCAAGGTGGAATTGTAAATAAGTAGAAATTCTGTATAGTCCACCAAAGGAGAGGAGACTGAATCAGTCATGAAAATACTCTCACCAGAGAAAAGCCCAAGGCAAGATGCTTTCATGGGAGAATTTTATAAAACATTTATAAAAAAGAACAAACACCCATCTTTTTCAAACTCTTCCAAAAATAGAAGAGAAAGCAGTATGTCTAAACTCGTGAGTTCGTTATTACCAGCTCAGGGGTGGAGGTGGGGTGGTGGAGGGGCACCTGCAAGGAGGCTGCCATAGGGCTGAGGCAGGCCAGATTATCATGGAGGGCAGGAAGGACAGTGAAAATCATCTACCTGAGTTCCAGCAGGTATGGACACTGGGGTTCCATGGTAGAAGGTGTTCCTAGGTTTTGGGGTCTGATACAAGGGAATGAAGATGGGCAAGAAGGGAAGGCAAAAAGAATCCTAAGCTCTTTGTTGCTGCTGTTGCTTGTTTGTTTTGTTGAGACAGGGCTTCTCTGTGTAGCAATCCTGGTTATCCTATAACTCTCTTTGTAGACCAGGCTGGCCTCGAAGTCCCTGAGATCCTCTTGCCTCTGCCTCCTGAGTGCTGGGATTAAAGGTGTGCACCACCACMACCTGACCCCTGGCTCTTTTTGAATATGTGTCTATTTGCATATCCAAATGAAGGAGGCCTATAGAACTATATTGGGGGGCTGTATGGAAAATAATAAGGAAATCCAGCAGAGTTGTTCCTTGTTATCCTTACCATCTAAGGTTTCCTTAAAAAGACAAAAACAAAAACTAACTAACATCTGTCTGCCTTTCAGAGTTTTCCTACTTTGTTAGGCTATATCCATTGAGTTTTAGTTCGGGATGGGGAGCTGGGAGGAATTGGCCTGCTCCATTGTTGCCAGAGCTCCAAATAATTTTGTTAAAAGATACTGCTTCCCTAATGAAAACTTATACTTGTTTGAGAAACTACAGAAAAATGTAAGGAAAAGAATTCCCTTTCCATTTTATTACTCAGAAAGACTGCTAACACATTCTCTCTTACTCCATCTTTCTCTTCCTAAACACATATTCTCACCCACACGTGAATGTATACTCCTTCTAATGTAGTTGGGGAATGCATGCTAGCTGATGGTATATAGTCTTTGAGATCATTGAAAGGCCGCATATTATTTCTGAATACCATGTACCTCATTGCATTAATTATTAGTGTGCATTAATGGTTGGATTAATCATTCAATATTTAGACTACTTCCAATTCAATGTGATTATAAAAATGTTATAAATATTATAGAATGTGGCAGTTTTCTCTATGTAAATCTTTATCCAAAATTTTAATATTTTCATTACGGTAGGTTTTAAATCCAGAGTTACAGAATTAATTAATTTTCCTGTAAGTAAAGTATGTAATTTCTTTATAACTTACTCATTCACCAATTTTTTTGTGAGTACTGCCTTTTACCATTTCTAGCTGACAATACAGACATGAAGTCCATGTCATGGTGAAGTTTACTCTCTAATATGTGTAGGACAAGGAGCCGAGCAGAGATCATGGGTAAATAACGGAAACAGCGTATCTCCTGGTGAAAGTGCTGTGGGAATTATCGGTCAGCCATTGGTCTCTCGTCATAGAGAGGGGCTCTCAGGTATCAGTTCCTGATATTGGGTATCTGTAAACAGATAATACTTGAAAATAGCAAGTTTTGTCATAATATAAAACAACTAGAATTAATAAGATTTTTCTAGCGAGAGTGTAAATTAGTGTAAGGATTCTAGACAACTAACACTTACTAAAACAAAATGTGTAACATCCATGACCCAACAGGTTCATTCCTGGGTACACACTGGTATGCATAATCATCCATAACAAATGGTTTATATGAAACTTGTATATAATATTTCTAAACTACAAATCACCCAGATAACCTAATGCTAAGCCCGGGCACATTTATGCACAGCTGTGATACACAGCAAAGACAGAGGCAAATTGCTGCTGTTTGATTCAGAGACCTCAGAAAGGCAAAGGGGTGACCAGTGGGCGCACACTGTCTAGAACCATTATAGGAAGTTCAGGACCAACAGTGAAGGATCATAGAGTTAAGAATGCCTGGGCCTTAGCTTGGCTTGTTTCTTGCCAGTTTTTCTTAAGTTATCCTGACTACCTTTTGTCTCTGGGCTTTTATCTTTCTCTATTTTGTATTCCTTTCTTTAGTTCTTTCTCCTTGGCTTGCTGTATACCTGGGTTACTGGCCCCTGAGGTCCTTCTCTCCTTTTCTCTTGCTGCCTTCTTCCTCGTTTTCCTTCTATTTATACTCTCTGCCTGCCAGCTCCGCCTGTCCTTGCTCCTGCCTTGCTATTGGCCGTTCAGCTCTTTATTAGACAGCAGGTGTTTTAGACAGGCAAATAATCACAGCTTCACAAAGTTAAACAAAGGCAATGTAAACAAAAACCTTAAAATAATAACAACAACCGAGAGCCTTGTATCACTATCAACATGAGGACCATTAGGGAGACTGGTTTTTGTCTTAGGCTGGTTACTTCAAGTCCTAGATTTCTGGACCCTTCTTTATCCCTAACTCTTACATCCCTATGCATGCTATGTAGAGTGATATAATTGTCTCCCACCCCAATGCAATTCTAATGTAATATCAAATCTACTTTTTTGTTCGTATATCTCCCCACCCCTTCTGAAAGGTCATCTCCAGGAGTCCAGACGTTTGTGTTAATTTGCTTCACTTCTGAGTCATTCACAAGATGTATGCCGAGTGCAGTATACTTAATGACAGCAAAAGGCAATGATCTCCTCATGTTGGTAGGAGTGAGTGTCTCTCGGGGCCCAGGACAAACACTAGCACTGACAGGGGTTTGGGGATGTCTAAGAATGAAAAGACGAGTCTCCTGGGAAATCCTTTCCCAATGTGTTTGCTCTTGAAACCACCCAGCTTTGATTTGGCCCCAGCAACGTTGGCAGTGTTCCTTTGCGAAGCTCTCTAGAGAAGTGGCCATGGCAGGCAGCTTCCCAGCAAGGAAGCAGCTGGTCCTTGAAATCTCTCTCTTCCTTTGCTTTGTAAAGTTTCCATGGTACAGCTGAGAGTATTCACAGAATTCTACCCAGTGTTGTCTAATTACATTTAAAAATGTCCTCAGTGCTATAAATTGCAGCTCAGAACTTTAGCTTTCCTTTCTGTAACCGTTCGGATGATTGGGGGGGTGAATGGTTGTGAGAGGTCTCTGGTCACTTTTGTGTATGGTTAACTGTCTACTGTGCTAAAGAAAGCTTTCAGAGAGTCGACTGTTGTTAATGTCTTTCTCTTTTTTTTCTTTTGAGACAGAGTTTCTCTGTAGCTTTGGAGCCTGTCCTGGAACTAGCTCCTG
>LOJH01019237.1:0-21330 GCA_001685095.1 Ellobius talpinus | reverse complement strand
TCTGGCCTGCAGGCAGACACACAGACAGAATATTGTATAAATAATAAATAAATAAATATTAAAAAAAGAATATTTGCTTCCATTGGACAAGATGTAACTATTCCCAAAACGTCTTTCAGTTTTGATTGAAGCAAAGCGAAGAAATATTGAAGCATCTTGGCGCGAGTAAATAAACATGCAGTTCCATGCTGATTTTTTAAGTTACTAGCTTTGTGGCCCTTGAATTAGAGGCTTTGATCTCAGGCCTGGGTAAAATATCATGCACAGTGTGTTCCTAAGAAAATTTTTCAAGCTTTCTTCATTAGTTGTAAAAATTTCATTAGTAGAAATTTTAAAACGTCTTTTCTAAGTACTTGTAGTTTTCACCTCCTGTGAAACAAAGTAGGCCATTTGGTGACTTGACTGGCAAGGTGGGGTAGGGGCTAATTTTAATTTTGAAATTAGCTCAAAATCCAACCATGACTTAATGATGCTTTCCTCAAATAGAGTCGGAGATGTTTGTCTCATTGTTCAATAGAGAGAGAGTTGGATTTGTGTGCAGAGATTTAGCTACAGGCTGATAGTGTCCCCAAATGGAAACCAACCTAAATGTCTATGTAAGCGAAGACTGCCCATTCATTTCCTGGCTGCCCAGACCTGAATAATCACACAGAAACTATTAATTACAATACTATTTGGCCAATAGCCTAGGCATATTCCTAGCTAGCTCTTACATCTTAAATTAGCTCATTTCTATTAATCTGTATCACCACATGGCTGTGGCCTACCAGTAAGGTTCATCATCCTTCTCCTTTGGCAGCAACATGGAGTCTCCTTGACTCTGCCTGCTCTCTTTCTATATCTCTGTTCAGATTTCCTGTCTGGCTTCACTCTGCTAAGCCATTGGCCCAAACAGTTTTATTCATTATCCAATAAAAGCAACACATATACAGAAGGATATCTCACATCACATCTAATATGAAGAGAATTATTAACAGAGGCCCATAATTCAAATAGAGTTCTTAGAGGAGCTGAGAAGCATGCTGCAGAAAAGTATTAACAGATGACAAGATCTACCAGCTTACAATGTGGTTGGACAGCCGTATCGGCAGCATTATATATAACTGTCTAGGGATCCCTATAACTCCAGGTCGCAGAGCTGAAGTATACATTTATCCTGAGCCCCCTGTCTAGTATCTTCTCCTTTCTCTGGCTTCTATTAGCAAATCTAAAACAGGTACACAGCTATTTCACCCAGGATAGTCTTTGCTCTTGATAGTTCACCAATAGAGCTCAAGTTTCCCTCTATTCTAGAAGTCAGGTAAAAAAAATATGATTCTGAATGTGGAAACAGTTTCCTAATTCTATGTAAACAAGCTCCAAGCACAACTGTAAGGTGGGAGTTAGATCTGGGCAGTTTCTTGATGTTTCAGACGGCCATCCTGCTACTCATTATCATGTGCAAACCAACATGCATCCTGGCATGTAGGAAGCAAACGTTTACATGTTAGCTGTTAGGCTTACTCACGGGCATTGGAGTTTTATTCTTTGAACAACCACCTTGACCCTGACTAGCCAGTGGTGATTAAGCAGATGTTGATTCTGCTCTTGTGCAGTCTTTGTTGATCGAGGAAGGCAGACATCACTCCATCAATAAGGCGAGAAACAGAGATACCGCCACAAAGTGGGGGTGCAGATCACACACTAGGTCTCTCCAGAAGTATCAGGTAAACTGGGCCCCTAAGGATGAACTGAAAGTACTTTGGAAGTTAGGGACAGAGATGTGGGAACAGCATTCTAAGCAGGGAACAGGGTGTAAGAAGAACCCTTGGTCAACACTTGACCTGAATTCTCCTAGGTTTTCATAACTCAGGAAAGTTTTATTCTTAGTCGTTGGCAGTCACTAAAGGCATATGTACACCTCTTTCAAAATGAACTTCATTCTGGTTTTGTCTTTAACTGTTTAGAGACAGGAAGCTTGAATTCTTCTGGAACTGTGGTGAGCTTCCTAACAACGCCAAGTGTAGGAACGAGCTGGCAAGGTTTCAACTGCATACCTTAACCTTGAACACTTGGCTCTGATCCCTAACTGGTCCTGGGCTTGATATCCTAATATCTCAAAATTATGCTTATAAAAAACTTCAGCTTGCCTTTGCAGCATATATGGATGACTTGGAAGTTCAGTTCAGGAATTACACGTGTAATAAATAGTTTTACAGGTATGCTCGGCACACTGGCGGGTGCCTGTGATTGGTCTGGGCCCTNGGCCCTCTTATCAAGTTTCAGTTACATCGAATTTTGCAGCAGGCTTGGCTCTCTGACACCAGACTTTCTGGAAGAAAAGTTCAGCGTAAGTTCAGGGGCAGTGGTGGTAGCAGAGCTGCCTTAAGAACCTGCAAAAGCTGCACCTTTTCCCTACTCTGGGGCACCACCAGTCAAGAAGTCTGCATTTTGCTCCCTCTTCCTCCATAACATCATGGAAGATGATATTGCAAATAAATGCCCAGAAGACAGATGCTAAAGTTCGTATAAGTCGGGCTACTGATGTGAATTAGAAGGAAGAAATAACAGAGCAAGAAATAATGGCATAATTGTGACGGGTGGAGTAGAGGGACAGAGGCAAATGTGTCTGAACAATAGCTCTAGAGATTGCCACCCACAGGAAAGCTGTCGTGCGGCTCACAGAGATCCTGCTTGAGAACAGAAACAACACCTGGGGAATTAGCTGTAGTGTATTAGTTAACATTCATTTATAACCTTCCAGCAATTTCTATAGCCAGTATTATTTAGTCACAGATGTCTTCAAATTCAAGATCTCAGATTCTGACAAACATGTTTGGTAAAACAAAACAAAAACAAAAACAACAATATTCAAAAAACAAACAAAAATCATGAGTTCTAGCACCTCTGAGGTGTGACAATTTGGAGCCTTCTGTCCCTTGTCGAATCAGACGTTCTCTTCTAGGGCTCTTTGCAAAACAATTGTCTGAATTGTCTGAAGTCTGTCTGTTTCTCGGGACTTGATTATTCTGTCTTTTCGCTTTTGGTCAGATATGAGTAACCTAGATAGGACCTGGATTTGAGCCAACAGAAACTATCTAGGGCTGCTGTCACTTGGGTTGGGACACAGAGGGTCTTTTCAGAAAGCGATTCTGTGGGTGAGACATGCTTCCTAACCCTTCATGATGAATCACTTGAACAAATCCCTCCACTTTGCAAGGATTTTGCAAGCCTTTGATTTAGCAAAATTATATTTAAAATAAGTTATAACTTTTAAACCAAACTGCTGGTAATTCTGTTTATTTCTAATAAAGCATTAGAAGACATGTAACACACTTTACAATGTGTCTCCAGCAGGAGAACCAAAGCAGGAACTTCTTCAGAGGCTCTCTCTCTCTCTCTCTCCTTCCCTCCCTCCCTCCCTCCCTCTCTCTCTCCTCCTCCTCTTTTTCCTCCTCCTCCTTGGTGCTTCTGCATAATGGCCCAAATGAATTTAAACAACACAATAAGAGGAGACTCAAAGAACCTATTCATGTAGAATGAACTCAGACTATAACATTAAATCATATTTAATATCTCTTTGTTATGACTTTTGGGGACTCCCCTGGCTCTATTCGAAGTGAATCCTAACTCCATAGCCCTGCCGAGTAAGGGTTCATGTATGTTCAAGACCAGCTGCTCCTTCCCCCGTCACAGCACTGGGCTGTGATGCTCACAGTCCCAAAGTCGACACTTCCCACTCTGCTGCCTTCAGACCTTATCTAAGGCTTGGCTCTGGAAGACCAGCTGCTGCTCTCCTTTAGAGCATTCTGCCTCCGGTCTGGCACCCGTCTTCTCCCTAACTTCCCGAGGTGGAGCAGGTTAGGCTGCAATCCGTGGCTGAAAGAGCAGACAAAGCTTAGTGGTAGAAGTACACCCAGCAAGATCCTGGTGCTTGGGAAGGCTGCACTCAGAGGCAGGAAGCCTGGTCTAGCCTCACAGCACTGCAGTGCTCAGTCTGCTCCATAAGGCAAGGATCAGCTGGCTCCCACTGCTGGCAATCCCCAGGCTTGTCGTTGTTACTCAGGACTTCAATGGGAGCGGGGAGAGGGGACTCATACACTGAATTCTGAAACTTTCCCGTCAAATTCCCATTTCCTGTCCTAAGCGATGTCTTTTCCCAGGACTCGGCAGTTCCCTTGGTAAACCCATCTTCTCACACCTCTCAGTACAACCAAAGTCACGCAGTCAGCAGCCACAGTTTGAATCCAACCGCACTGTGAAACCGAATGCTTGGTTTATGAGTTGAGAGACCTATAGCTGACTTCTTCGGGTCATGTTAGTTTACTTAAGGATGTTCCAGAGCTTCACCAGACACAGAATTGGTGATTCACAGCTACATAAACCAACATCCCATTCAGGGACTGCGTTGGGTTTTTTTTTCTTTTTTCTTTTTAACTCAAAGAAATCAGTCTCTACTCTCCGCCTTTCATTAAGAAAACTTAGACAAATCCTAATTAACATTTTCCCAGTTTCTAGTCATCAAATTTCTTAAAAGTGTTTATCAACCAGGACACTTTGTTTTGATTAGAACAGGTTGGGTTAAATGCAATGCTTTCAGAAAAAGCAAAAGGACACAGGTGGAGAAAACCGGTGGGGGTGGGCCATGAGCTCCCTACCAGGAACCATTAGGAATGGCATACTAGCTCTGAATAGTGTTCCAGCCACCTCACACTGACAGGCTTGGCCAGATCCCCACAGTGCAGCTGGGTGGAGATTGTCTCTGCCATCCTCAGAGCCAGGAACAGTCCAGTTACCAGGACTTCATGTAAGGATGTCTCCAGGAGTCTCCAAGGGAAAAATCCTACAGAAGTCAACATGGAGTGCAGTCCAGAGCAGGACTTAGGAGGACAGCAAGACAGAGGATCACCCGATGATGGTGTGGGATCCAGCAGTCAGTTTTCATATCCTGTCTCTCCAGGTAGCTCTCATTCCCCCTCCAGCTCTCCCTGTTTGCATAATACCGAAGGTCAACATCATAGGTGGGCATGGTCTCCATCTTAAATTGTTTCTCTTCCCCTTTCTCTTCACCCTTTTGTTTTTAATGTTTCTTCTCCATAAAAACACAGCCAGGCTTGGTTAGCAAAGTCTCTGCAGCTCAATCTCCTGAGAGGTGAGCCTGTCCTATGCTGTCCCTGCACTCCCTCATCTTCCTTCTCTTGTCTTGCTTCCCCCGTTCCTTCCTATCTGGGCATCCCTCTCCCCACTTCCTAGCACCCTAACCTGAGTTGTTATTCCCCTGTGAGTTCTTTCTTCTTTTTCTTTTCTTTAAATTCCTGCTCATACCCACAGTAAAGAGCGCATTAGGACACACAGTACCTTTGGTGTCCCTTTACTGTATAGGGCAACTGGTACTGGAGGAGCAACAGCTTTGGGGTCAGCTGCAGCTCCACTTTCACTGGGTTTAGTGCTCAATAGTGACTGTCCTTGCAGACAACACTCAACTCTCAAGGGAACGTCCGATAGAGACTGCTGCCCTGGAACAAAAGGAAACGTCACTTCAACCTAATTATAACCCAATGTCTCCTGAACACTGCAAAAGTCTCCCATGGGAGAAAACAAGTGACTTGAATTTAAAAGGAAAAGAAAACGTAACCAATGGTCTAACAATGAGTAACTTCCAATGTAAAAACACAAGGAACATGAAAAACAAGACACATCCAAAAGTTACCAATCCCACATTAGCCCCCAATGAAACCATCTTACATGAAACACTTGACAAAGAATTCAAAATAATGGCTACAAATATGTTCAGAGAATTCCGGCAGGACATGGATAGATTCCTGAATGAAACCAACTTACATGAAATGCTTGACAAAGAATTCAAAATAATGGCTACAAATATGTTCAGAGAATCCCGGCAGGACATGGATAGATTCCTGAATGAATTTCGTAACACAAAGAACCAGCTGAATAAAATAAGGAGGTTCATTTGGGGAGTGAAAACATACCAAACAACTAGAAAGACTGAAGAAAAACCAAACTGAAATGATGAAGGAAAAGAAAATTACAGTAAGTCAAATAAAAAGCTCAGTGGGAAGTCTCACCAGCAGAAGGCGTCACGTGGAGGACAGGATATCAGAGCCTGAAGACAAGATGAAGACATTGGAACACTCAGTCAAGGTCAATAACAAACTAATTTTTGCAATAATTTTTTGGGGAAAACATATGAATGGAACATGCAGGCTATTGGATATACCATAAAAGCTCAAATCTATGAAATAAGGGCATAGAAAGAGAGGAATTTCATAGGTGTAGAAAATGTGTTCAATAAAATCCCAGGAAAACTCCAAATCTAAGAAAAAAGATGTTCATTCAGCAAAAAGGGTGAGAAAAGAAACTTCCATATCATGTTACTTAAAACCATGAAGATACAGAACCAATAAAGGGCACTGGAAACCTGTAAGACAAATGGACCAAGCTGCATATAAAGGCCAGCCCATCAGAATAACAGCTAATTTTTTTCAGCAGAAACCTAAAAAGACAGTAAGGCTTGGGAAGCTATAATTCAAGTTCTGAAATACCACAGCTTCCAACCCAGACTCAGTTACTCAGCAAAACTATTGGACATGATAAAGGAGGAAGAAAAGTTTCCATGACAACAGCAGGGTAAAGGAATTTCTAACCATCAAAACCACCCTACAGAGGGTACTAGAGGGGATACTACAACTGAAAAGAAAGATAAACACACCCAAAATACTCCAGCTGGGAATAAAGATACTAAGACAATTGTTAGGAAAAGAAGATGAGGAAAACATCAAATACTATACAATTACCAAAGTGACAGGGATCACCACCCACCTTTCAATAACTACTTAAAGTATTACTAGCTCAATTTCCCTACCAAAAGAGACAGATTAGCAGATTGGATCAGAAAATAAGATCCATCTTTCTGCTGCCTCCAAGAAACTCATCCTACAGTCAAACCTTGATATTTTTACAAGGTGATAGCATGGGCAAATGTGCTCTAAGTAATAAAAACCAAGCAGGCATCACGATTCCATATTCTTATACCTGACCGAAAATACTTAAGAGCAAATCTAGTCAGAAAATATCAAAGAATCACTTCAAATTGGTCAAGGTACCAACCCATCCAAAAGACATTACAATTCTAAATATATGTACCAGGATAGGTGTACCCAATTTCATAAAAACCATTATAAAACAGTTTATAAATAAAGTATATATAAATTTTCTAAATTCATAAAACACAATAATAGTGGGTGACTTCAGTACCACAACTTTCATCATTAGACAGATCACCTGTACAAAAAAACCCCAGAGAAACACCAGAGTAAATAAGATCACAGAGCAAACGGATTTCATGGACTTCTTTAGGACATTTCTTCCAAACACTGCAAAACAGACATTCTTCTCAGTAGCCCAAGGAACTTTCTCTAAATTAGATCATATACTAGGACACAAAGCAAGTCTCAGCAAATATAGGAAAATTGAAATAGCATCTTTTTCTGGTTTTATTTCTCTTTCTGTGATCAAATATCCTGACAAAAAGCAACTCCGTGGGGAAAGGATCCATATATCTTACAATCCCAGGTTATGATCTAGCATTGTGGGGAAATCAAAGAAAGGTGCTTGAGATAGCTGGTCACAGCACTTCCAAGGCCAAGAGTGGAGAGAAATGAAGAGACGCATGCCCCCTTGTTTGCTTCTTGTGCCCAGTCTGATTTCTCCACTTTTATATGGCTCAGGACCCCCTTTCCAGGGAATGGTACTCCCCACAGTGGGCTGAATCTTCCCAGATCAATTGAAAATAATCTCCTACAGACGTAACCATGGCACAACCCAATGAACACAGTTCTTTATTGAGATTCCCTTCCCAGGTGGTCACAGGTTGTATCAGGTAAAGCTAACCATTATGCATCTTATATTCTATCTGCCCAATGGGATAAAACTATAAATTAACAACAGAAAATAGATAAACTCATGGAGATTAAACAATACACTATTAAATGATGAATAGGTCATTGAAGAAATCAAGATATAAATTTTTTTTAAATCCTAGACTTGAATGAAAAATGAAAACACAACATCCCAAAACCTATGTAATACAATGAAGGCAAACCCTAAGAGGAAAGTTTATAGCCTACATAAATAATATAATAATAATTGTAGAAAATTCAAATCAATAATTTAATGATGTACTTAAGACATTGGAGAGACAAGAAGAAAATAAACCCAAAAGTAGTAGGTGTAGAGAAATAATTACAATTAAAGCAGAACTTATGAAGTAGAAGTAAAAAAAAATTCAAGAAAATTCATTGGCCCTTTGTAAATATAAACAAAATTGGCAAACGCTTAGCTAATTAACCAAAAGAACAGGAGATAAGACCCGAATAAACAAAATTTGAGACAAAAAGGGGGGCATTAAGACATGCACCAATAAAATTCAGAACAAAATAAGGATATACCTTAAAATTTTATAGTCTTTTAAATTGGAAACCTAAAAGGAATGGATGGATTTCTAGATCTAAATGACTTGCCAAAGCTAAACTAAGATGAGATCGTTTAAATGGGTCTATAACTAGCCATGATTTTAAACAGGAATTTAAAAATTCCTATTTAAAACAGCCCAGAACTAGATGGATTCATGACAGAATTCCATCAGGCCTTCAACTAGAACAGCCACACTTCTCAAATTATTCTATGAAAGAAAGAAGAAAAATACACTTCCAAACTCTTTGCAAAGTCAGTATTATCCTGATACAAAATGAAATAAAGGCATGGTAAGTAACAGAAAATTATAGACCAATGTCCTCTAACATAGAAACAGAAATTCTCAGTAGAATACTCACAAACCAAATTTAAGAACATGTATACATCAAGATCAAATTGGCTTCATTCCAGCGACGTAAGAATAATTAATCGTCTAGATATAGGGAGAAGGCTTTTGGCAAAATCTGACATCTCCTTATGACAGAAGTCCTGAAAAAACTCAGGCGAGAACAAACACATCTCACCACAATGAGGCTTTACGGAAAACGGTTAGCCAACATTAAATGAGATGAGGAAAAACTCAAAGCATTTCCAGTAAAGTCAGAAACAAGGCAAGGGTGCCCATCTTCTCTGGTCTTACTCAGTATAGTGCTGGAAGTCTTAGAAAGTCTTAGCTAGAAGTAAGACAAGAAATGCAAATAAAAGGATGCAAACAGAAAAGGAGGAAATCAAAATACCACTATTTGTAGGTGTTATGATTCTATACATAAGGGGCCCCTCAATTTCCTCAGTTGATAATTCAATTGTACTTTCTGGCAGTAATTATACAGCAGCGACAACTGCCTGTCAAAGTCGTCCCAAATCCCTAATGCTAAATTTCTCTCAGTAGAAAGATATTGGAAGCCATCCCCCTAACTTACCCAAAGAAGTACCAAATAATTTATGCAGATATTTAAAACAAAGGAGGGGCTAAAATAAGTTCTCTTGTTTATCATTTAAAATTAGGGTTTCATCTGTCCAAAGCCTGGTACATTTCTTTATACTCTGAAATCCATCCCATGATTTTAGAGAAGACTTTCGTTTATGGACTTAAAGTCTAACAAGACGAAGCTGTTCTTATCAGTGGCTTCAATAGGATGAGGCAGAGCATTGTAGCAATCAGAAGAAACGAATGCTTAAAGCTAGTGTTTCTTACTGTTAGATGGAGAGGCTTCACCCTTGAGTACGTGGTGAACAAAACTGACATTCAGTTTTAAAAAGACAGGGAGCAGACTTGTCTCAAAACTTGGGGAGCTGGGCGTCCTTGTTTTGAAAATGGGGTTGAAGGTATTTCAGTCTCTTCTGAGAAATTCACGCTCCTGTTGCCAAAGAGGATGGTTCAGCAAGGATTGAGACCTAGGTAGAATGCTACATTGACCAATCTCTTGATTCATTTGTGTTCAAACTTTGCTTTTATATAACTGTGCAAGAGAATGATTGAACTCCATTTTTCAGAAATTGTATGAGGTCCTTTCCCAGCACAACACTTTACTCTGCAGAAGAATGTCCGTGTAACCTAGGTGCTCTTGTGTCCATTTCACGCATGGCAGAGCTGAAAGCTAGAGAGGGCAACTTGCCAGAGAGCTCACCACTGGCCAGCTCAGAACAGGAGCTTGAGTCGATGCCAGGCTTTTTCAGTAGGCAGCACTGTGTTTGATGGGACTTGCAAACACGCCAGTGTTTCACATGTTGCTCAAACCTAAAAATTACCGAGGGGATTCAGCTTATCAAGTCACGGGAAGTTCTCTAGAGCTCAAAGCAGCAGGTAGAGGCTGCTGCTGTTTGATCGACACACAAATGAGCCGAGAGATGGTCCTGATGCTGTGAGATGGAGCTCTAACTACCTTGATGTGCAGAGAGTCATCCTCTCCACAGGTAAACAGCCTGAGAGCTTATTCTAGGGAGAGTCTGTTTTAGACAGTCTCAGAATGTCAGATCCTAGGGCAGGCCGGCTTCATGTTCCTCCTCTACTTAAGCTGGGGTTTTTCTATGTTTTCTTTGTATTATTATTATTTTATTATGATATTTCCATACACATAGTGATGTAGTTTGCTCATATGGCCCCCGTGAAGATTTTTTTTGTAATAACTCAAGAATCCATAAAAGGTCTTTCATCCTCCCTACCCCATGCTGAGGTTTAAATGTGCTCTGAGTCAAACTACTGAAGAGAGTGATGGTGGTTGCATAACTGAGCCTGCTCCTGCCAGCTGGGTCAGAAGTTCAGCACAGTTACTTCAGGCCCTCATTCATGTGGTGCCGTTCCCTGGGCTCTCATCCCTTAAGCGGAGGGGGCTGACCTCCCAGATTCTCTGGTGAATGAAAAGGCTCCCTTGCGAGTTTTATGTCCATAGGGAAGAGAGCACAGAACAATTTATTCCACAACCTTTGTAAGAACACTTTTGGGAAGGGCCTTCACATTTCTGGGAATATGCAGCTCGTTCTGTGGTGTGGAATGAGGGGGGAGAAGAGCGGGGCCGTGGGCTGACTTCCTCCCAGGCTTCCATGTGCATGTCTTGCTCCCATATGAGGCTCTGGATGTTTGGTGTGTGTGCATGTGTATATGCATGCGTGCGTGCGTGAGTGCATGTGCGTGTGTGTGTGTGTGTGTGTGTGTTTGGGGGCATGTTCATATGTGTGTATGTGCATATGGAGGCCAGAAGACAACATTGGGTGTCACTCTTTACTTTGTTTTGTGAGACAAGGTCTCTCACTGAACCTGGGGCTTGTCAAGCAGCTAGGCTGGCTGGCCAGCAAAACCCATCCATCTGCGGGGATCATTATGTGTGTAATGTCCAGCTTTTTCTCTAGGGTTCTGGGACTTGAACTCCGGTCTTCATGCTTACGCAGCCAGCACTGTACTGGTTGAGCTGTCCCCCCAGCCTCACTAAAAATAATGTTTTCTATGTCAGCTCCTTTTGTGTATTTTTCTGTTTAGATCACATAAGCTATTCTTACTGAAGTGAGGAGGGCAAATGTGGCATCCCTGACACTCGCTCTGTTTATGTGGCAGAGTCCTGTGGCAGCATCAGTTTCTCTGGCTGCACTCTACAGACACAGAAGGTAATTCCTCCCCTCCAGGGTTGCTGAAGGAAGGGCTTACTGCTAAGGCTGTGTGAAAGCACTAAGCAAAATGCCCATCACACTGTAAATGCGCTTATGGAGTTTGCTGCTATCCTTGTTGCTTCTGTCTTCCATGCTTCTCCTTTCTTGGTGCTTTTGGTTCCATGTGTCCATAGCAGTCCCCAAACAGTAGGGCAGCATGGAACAAAGCTCCTGTCTTCCCCTTGTTCCCCCTGCCCTGTTCCTGGGTGCTCTTCCTCCTCTCCATGTCACTTTCTCTTCCCCCTTCCTATCCTCCACTACTCAAGCAGGGTGGAGCATGTAGGTATGCCGCTAAAGGTTTACATTATGTTTAATTAAAGTTCCATATAGTTTTGTAATGCTAGGAAGCTTCTGGAAACATAAAAATGATTCATTGCAGAGACTAAAAAACCATATTTGATGACTGATTTTTTTCTATTTTTCCCCAACTAGTCATACAGTGTGTACTTAATACAACTCTGTGGCCGTGAGAACAAACATGCAAGAACAATTTAAAAAAATGTTGCAGACCAAAAATTCCATTTAAATTCTTGTTTTGAACCAAGAAAACAAGAGATGAGAATTCCACATGGTTAAATAGATTATTTCTACATTCAAGAAGAGCAGTCTAGAGAGGGCAGAGGTTACCACCATTGAGGATAGCCCTTTCCACTCGCCTATCTTTTGGTGGCCATGCCCACAGCAGCCGTGTTAGCCCAGTGGTTTCTTCTCTCTTCCTTATCACTGCTGACATGGCACTTACTGGAGGGGCTTTAGAACTGGTGAAGGAGACAGAACGTGGTAGACAGGAGCACAGTCTAGGGATCATGAGTGTGTCTGGTTCTACCCAGGTTCTAATGCGTTCTAACCGGGAGCCTTGGCCTGGTCAGCTTCTTACACTGCTGTCTCTATCTGTAAAACTGCTTCCTTTATTCATCTTCAGGTGTTTACTGACTATGTACTAGTAGCTAGGTATTGCTCTGTATGCCCACTAGTGCCCAGAAAGGGAGTGGAGCTATAGAGAGTACAGTTTTCAAATAGACCAGAAAATGATTCACTGAGAAAATTATATTCCTATAAACAATAGAAACAAGTTAAGAGGATGAGCCCCAGGAATCTCTGGAGAAGAACTTGCTAGAAGAGATAGCAAGTGCAAGGGTCCTGAGGTAGGAGGAAGCCCGATGTGTTAGACAAAAAAGGAGGGAAAGGTGGTCAGAGTGAGCGAGCACAGCAGCATTAGCTGGGAACCGCGGATAGAAAGCTATGAAGGACATTGTAGACTTGGATTTTTCCAGGAACACAGACCGGCAGAGAACAGAAGGCTCTGAACCAAGCCCTTGTGTGTTCAGTGGGCTGATATGTTCAGAAAACTACAGGGGAGCATGGGCAAGAAGCAGAGAAAAAAAATCAGGAGGCTGCCGCCTCCAGGTGGGAGGTCATGCCCAATTGGACAAGGGAGGAATGGCAGAGGAGCGGTTGTATTCAGGATGCACGGTGAAGGTAGGAACAACCGTGTTTGCAGATGCGCTGCCTGTGGATGGGAGAGAAAGCAGTTAACGTTTCGCTCAAAGCAGCTGAAGGAATTGTGTTGCCATTAACTAAGATGCGAAAGGTGGGGGAAGAATGAGTGGAGGAGGGACAGAAGGAAAATTGGGAACAGTATCTACCCTGTGTCCCACAGGGGATTAAATGTGATAATTTCTGAGTTATTTGTCGGCAAATATACTTCACTGCTGTGGGTACTCAAAGGGCTCGGCTCACAGCTGTTTATCTCTGGGACATTCTTTCACTCCGCAGGTGGTTCCACCTGGTGGGAGGGAGCACGTTCCCCAGCACAGGACTCCTAGACGCGGCAGGTATGATCTAAGCTATCTTTAGACAGCTATTTTAGGATGGGTCCTCACAACGGTGACTCAGCTATGACTTAACAGTTAATACCTTTTATTTCTCGCTAGTGGAATATGGTTCCTAATTTTCCTTTCATATAGCAACTAATGTTGCCATGCAGATCTCCCGGTTGCTATGAGATGAGACCTATAACCGTGCCCTGTGATTGGCCAGCGCCTCTTGTGCTGTGTGGTTCTCACATGGGCCGCTGACTCTGAGCTGTTACTATGGTGAACTTTACAGTTTCCTTTGATTGGTGGTTTACAGAAATAGGACAGCAGTGGAATTCATTATATTCAGCTAAGTAAAAATGAAAAATAAATATAATAATGTTCCCCCGTCATCTGTGGGAAGAAAATATAGCATGTAATGACATAATGAATCATCATTAGGGTGACACAGACTCTTCACAGAGCGAACAGTGAGGATCATCCTATTCCAAATTTGGGTGAGAAGCATTTTCTCTCTTGCTTTGAATCACTGTTGAGAGTTAAGGGTTGATCAGGCAAGCAGCCTGAGCTCTGGAAGCGGACATGGGATACAAATTGAAAAGAAAATGCCCTTTTCTCTTGGGAATTACAGGTTAGGCTGGAGCCTGAATGCGGAGGGTGGGAGGCATGTCAGTTCCAGGCAAGGCTGATTAATTTTGCATCTCAGAAAATGTGTTCTTGGATGCTCCATCAGACAGGCTGCTGAGTGCTCCTGGGAGCAATGGCTGATGACGTCAGAGCCAAGCAGGGTTTGTGCTTCTGACTCTACAGCCTTAGGTGGATAGGTGGGTCCTGGTTGTCAGGCCTCTTTCTCAGTGAAGACTGACTTCTCACCCTTCTGAATTCATAGCTTAGCTCTCTTTTCCACAAGTAAATTCAGGAGGCAGATGGAAGATGGACCTGGAAAGAGGGGTCAGGGAACTACCTCTAGTAATACCAAATTTGGGGTGAAAGGTGGAGGATGGAGAAAGACCAAGCGATCTGGGAAAGAGAGTTGAGTGACAGAGATGAAAGTTGTAATGAATTGAGCACTGGGCTGATGTTCAGCACACAACTAATCATTTTAAGAGCCCCCTCTTCTATATGACAAATCACTTTTGATAAGAATCATAGAAGAAAGCAAGCAGTAACAGGCAGAAAGGAAATATTCTGTGATTAAATTTTGTATCATAACAATACAAAATTAAAATTGAAATTGCTACAATCCCCTAATGTAAGAAAGTTGTTATTTATTTAGTGTGCTTGTGTCCACACGAGTGCATGTGTAGGCCAGAGCAGGATGTCCACACGCGCATGTGTAGGCCAGAGCAGGATGTCCACACGTGCGCATGTGTAGGCCAGAGCAGGATGTCCACAAGCGCGCATGTGTAGGCCAGAGCAGGATGTCCGATCTTCCTTGATTGCTCCCTCCTTATTCCCCTGAGACAGACTTTCTCGCCAAAATGGAAGCTTGCTCACCATTTCAGCTAGTCTGGCTGCCCAGCAAGCTCTGGGGTCTACCTGCTTATGCCCCCAACCCAACACTGGGGTTCCAGCTCTGTACACAACTGCAGGGCCCCTTCTTTTATTTTCATTGATGTGCTTTTTGGAGAAAAGAATGAAACATAACCACACATCCATCCTTCCACTGCAGTTTCTGTGTTCAGGAAAAGCTTTGGCAAATTTGTCAAAGGTGTTGTTCTTCCCATATTCATGAAGTGTCAATCTGTCTTTGTTGCGAAAACATTTCTTTTATCATTTTTTTAATTTTCAAAAGTGAGGGAACAGATCAAGTATGAAAACATCTTAAACAGAATATTATGTTTACCTTTGTATTAATTCAATACATAAATATTTATAAGGATATATATTTATAAAAATAAATAATACATTTTTGTCTGTTAAATTAATAATAGAATTGTTCAATTATTAAATTAATAACATTAAATTAATAACAGAAAGTATTGGAGAAAGGAAGAAAGCATCTTAAACAGAATATGTCTGTCTGTGATTAATGCAAACACACTAATAAATGAAACAAAACCCTATATCACCACAGATTCTGAAAAGGTAAGCCAAGCTAAAGCCTCTAAGAGTCCCACAGAAGGGCGGATTTGGAGTCAGTCAAGCTGCTATTGTCTTCTCGGCCGCTGTGCCATTATTGTGCAGCTCCTCCCGAGGGGAGTGTGTAGTACCAGGGAGGCTGAGACACACATTGTGCCCGGAGCAAGCTCTGTTGGGCATTTGCTCTCAAAACAAACGCATAGTTAGGTCTTTTTCTCAACCTCCGTGTAGCCAGAGATGCTTGTTCTGAAAGAGGCATCTAAAGCACACCAAATGGAAACTCACATCTGCACTGTTAAAACCCGACTGCGGCCTCAGCCATAGCTCAAAATGCAGGGCAGCGAAAGGAGGTTTCCCATCTTAATTTTTGCTGAGGAGAGTAGTTTACTACTGACCTTTGTTGTCGTGGTCACAAGGCAAACTGGCTTTTATGGGTTTAGCAGGCTTTTTTTTAAAGTCCTTTTCAGACCAATCCAGCCCAGGGGTAACCTCGCCTCCAGGGCTAGCCTTGCCTCCTGTTTTGCCCTTGGGTACTGCTGTAGAGAAACACTAGGAAAAGGCAGTCGTGCACTGGTCAGCAAATATCTAGAAAGTTCTCTATCCAGGACACAACCAAACTGTTTTCCTTTTGTCCCTCGCATCATAGAAGGAGGAGAGAGATGAAGAATAAAGGGTCTTTCTCACAAAATTAGCCTCGATTCCTGCATCTTTGCATGTTCTGTGTTTGCTCTGGTGTGGCCGAGAATTCTACCTCAGTGTTTGCCCATTCGTTCTACTCATTGTTTAACCTTTGAGTTCACGCTACACTGAACTCAGCTCTGGGTTTATCTTCACTGATAAAACATGCAAAACATGCTGGCCAGAATCTCCACCACTGGTCTCGTCGGGCAGCAGCACGGGAGACAGGAAGCTGCTGGAACACTTATGAGGCAGTAAGTACAGGAAGGAGGAAGAGGAAGAAGAAAAAATACAGAATCCTTGATTCTAGAAGGTTGGCTAGGTTTGACACTCCCTTTCTTCCCTACTGCCTCATCAGACAGCTATATTTAGAACCAGCTTTAATGGATAGATGGTTTCCTAGGCAAGGTGATTTGAAACTCTGACGTCTGATGCTTTTCCAGGGTTTCTGTATGTTCCTTTTAGTTAAATGTTATTAATGCTCTATGGGCAACTTCCTCAGGAGCGCAGATACCCCTCGAAGAAGTAAAATATCTGTCGTTAGTTCTTTAATATCAGAGAGCATCTTAGGTTGCTGCCTCTGTTATTTGACCGTCAGGATAGGAAGCCTGGGTTCTTAGTCATGAAGACACCTCTCAACTTAGCCCTGCCCAGCCTTGAATGTACCTTTATGTTAAGAAATTTCAATGCCTCATCATAATAAACAAGAGAAAAAGACTCATTCTGTTGATAACAAGCTTGGAAGAACTTGACCTGAAGACAGTACTAATGCCTTAAGTTTCTTCCCTTCCCAAGAACTGGGTCATCTTCTTGGTCTCCGACTTCGTCCCAACTTTGTTCCTCCAGCGTTGGAACTTCGTTTGTGTTTCAATTTTCTTTTCCTCACATGTCTAGGGAGAGAGCCCCTGAGACTTCTTGGCTTTGCTTCAGGCCCCATAATAGCAACAGAGCCACACTTCCTAATACACCAAGGGCAGGCAGCATCCAGCCACCTTGGCTCACATGAAGTATGTATAGGCATGGTGTGTGAGGCATGCGCTAAGAAACCAGGACTCAAGGGGGACAAAGGTCAAGACTGACAGTGTATTTCTAAAAAGGCACTTGCATCATGGTTGTAAAAAAAGGAAAGAATTTTCTTTTATGCTGAGAACATTTATTTCTAGGAGCATTTGTGAGCGTGTGTGTGTTTGTGTGTGTGTGTACGTGTGTGTGTGTACATGTGTGTGCATATAACTAGGTGCTCTCAGGCTTCCATGGAAGACACAAAGGCGAATTGTAGAAGTTGAATCCAGAGGGCGTTAAGAGGCCGGTTTAAAGGAGTACCTATGATGACCATAAAGACCAAGTGAAGTGGCCTTGACTTTAGCAAAAATTTATCTCTGCTCAAAGTTTAAAACTATACTTACATCATAGAAAATTTAAGAATATTCACTAACTGCTTATTTGGATGGTGTGTTTATTTCTAGGGTTGGCTTGGATGTGAGCTGGGTCCCCTGACGCTGGGCACATCAGTCATGGAGTCAGGACTCAAGTTTACACCATCATGAACCACTGTCCTTTGCTGCACAGAATAGTGTTTTCCCAGGAATGTGTGTCTAAGTAAAATAAGTTTTATATTTTAAAATATTCATTAATTTGTCTACAGAGCGAGTACCAGGACAGGCTCCAAAGCTACACGGTGAAACTTTGTCTTGAAAAACTAAAAAAAAAATTATTAATTTTAGCTTGTGTGCACTAGTGTTTTGCCTGAATGTGGGACACACACCACATGTATGTATAATGTACATGGGCCAGGAGAGGGTGTCAAATCCCCTGGAACTGGAGTTACAGACATTTGTGAGCTGCCATGTGAGTATTGGGGACCAAACCTCTGAAAGAACATCGAGTGTTCTTAACTACTGATCCACCTCTACACCCCCAAGTGTTTTTAAATAGACTCACGTGTTGATTGCTCTAAAAGAATTAGTTTTTAGTTCCTGTGAAAAATTTCTACAAAGTATGAGTTTTAGGAATGAGTTGGAGTGCCTCCCCCAAAGAGCTTAATATTATCAAGGATCGAATTTTAGGATAAGTGTGTTGAAAATTTTTAGAGCCCCATCTGGCTTTATCAGTCTGGGAGTTAGGAGCTGTGTGTGAACAATCGCTTTCCAGTGTCTTGATAGCATTTGCTTGGCTACCCAAGAGGAGTTTGTCTGATTAGATACTGGCTTGCCTGGTACTTTCTTTCCTTTCTCTTCAAGTGAGGCCTAGGCGATGGGGTTGGAAAAGCACAAACAGATCAGCGAGAAGTTAGCGGCAGAGAGAGAAGCAAAGCAAATTGGTCAGGCCGTGGATGCATGGCTACATGGCTCCCAGAGTACCTTGCTGCAGTTCCCACATTTTCCCAAGAACCTGCTCCTTCTGTCCCCGCTGCGTACTAGGGAGGAGTCACCCAACCATCCTGGCGTGTTCTGTGGTGTAAGCTGTTTCCCGAAGCCACAGAGCAACCAGTGCTCTCTGCCTAGAATTTTGTGGCGCACAACAGGACTCTGATGGATTCCAGTTCCTCTTCTGCTAATTGTAGAAAGCGCACGCACCAAGGTTGTCTGAGCTGCATCTGGACTGTGTCATACGTTCCCAGGAATGCCTGTTTTATTACGACTCACAGCACAGTGCCGGGTCCTTTGAACCCCTCTGGTTTGCCTACAATCTTAGATGATTACGTAGCAGCTGCTCTTCTTTACTAACGGAAGGAGAGCATGATTCACTCCTCACAGGTTACTCTGTTCACACACGACTCCCACCCCCAAAATGGCTATTTTTAAAACTATGACTTTCAAAAGCTATAACCCTTTATTGATCGTATCAATAAATTCTTATATATCATTATATGTTGTATACATTTTACCTGCAACACTGACTGAATTTGTCCAAGTTAAATAGCTACGAAGGTACAAACTAACTTAAAGTAGAAATTCTCCTGAAACTACCACAGAATTCTATTAGCATCTTCTTCGCTACCAAAAGTTGATGCTTAGCCAGATGTGGTAGTGGATAGCCATGATCCCAGAACTTGGAAGGCTAAGGCAGAGGCTCAGGAGTTCTAGCTAGCTTGGGTCATGTAGTAAGGGACTGTCTGAAAAAGGACAAGATGATTAAAATACAATCCCGAGCCGCACTGTGGAGCACACCTTTAATCCCAGCATGGGGGGGAAGGGGGGGCAGAGGCAAGCAGATCTCTGAGTTCAAGGCCAGCCTGGTCTTCAGAGTGAGTTCCAGGGCAGTCAGAGCTACACAGAGAAACCCTGTTTTGAAAAAAAAAAAAAAACAAACCTACAAACCTGAATATGGACAAACACAGGACTTTAAAAACAAGCCAGAAGAGATGACAGGAAGTCACTGAAGGCAAATTTAAGCTATCCAATAGACTGTTAAAAACATGTGATACACTGTACAACCTGGAAGAGGGGCACCTTGGAAGTTCGGTGCATTAATGTCATTTGAACTTGTTAGTCTGGAAAGTGCACTTCTAGCTACCCCACTGGTCTTGTTTACAGTGCTGCTTGGCAGTGCTGGCGAAGCAGTGGTGGTTGGGATTTGCAATACACCTACGTCACTCCACGCTGCACGCACCTACATCGCTCTGTGCTACTGCACATGCAGTGGGTATTTTGTTTAGGTCTGATAAGATTAGTCATGGCATTTTTCTTTTCTCTTGCATTTATTTTTCCTTCAAACCCCATGGGGGTAAAAAAAAATCTCAAAGATGACTCTTGCTGTCTTTGATCTCTGAGCAGCAAAGGTGACCCTAGTATGATTAATGGGCTCACCTGGATCTTGTCTCGTGACCTAAGGGATGACATGGGCTCCCCAGAATGTTTAGAGGAATAGGAAGATACCATTGTGCTCTGGTGGCAGCCGGCCTCCTGGACATGTGTTGACTTGAAGAAGGAGCTTTACCCCAGCAGGATTCGTCATCATTGTGTGGCAAAGGCTCATGCAAGGGGCTGTGTACTCAGCAGCTCCCGAGAGTACCTCCACCCTGCTGCTAGCTCTAGGTCTCCTCTGATCCAAGGGTCTCTCAGAGGTACCTGAATGGAATGCAGAGGCGAGCCTAGCCAACAGGGAGAAACAGCAGGAGGGAGCTGAGCTGGTGTGCAAATATCCCCAGCTTAGAAGAGCTGCATCATCACTCAAGCCATGCTGAGTTTAGGATATGGCTGTCTTCTTGATAAACTGTGGGATATCGGTTGTAATATTTAGAGTCTGTTCATCTAAATCAATTTTTCTTTCTTTTGAGAAACATCCCTTTAGACCAATTAAGACTCTGGATTAGTGGGCACAGGATGCTTGTGTTGTCTTTGCCTAGACGAGGCACCTTGTCTGGATTGGAAGGTGTGGGCTGGATCTAGAATGTTAGATTTGCTGAGTGTGCCTTGATCCAATAATAGGTCAGCTGGGGAAGGAGCATGTCTTAGTTAGGGTTTCTACTGTTGTGAAGAGACACCATGACCATGGCAACTCTTACAAATGAAAACAATTAATTAGGGCTGGCTTATAGTTCAGAGGTTTAGTCCATTATCATCATGGCAGACAGCATGGTGGCATGCAGGTAGACATGCTACATCTTGATCAGAAAGCAACAGGTAGCCAGCTGTGACACTGGGAGGAGCTTGATCATAGAACTCAAAGCCCACGCCCACAGTGACACACTTCCTCCCACAAGGCCATAGCTACTCCAACAAAGCCACACATCTCCTAATAGGTCCACTCCCTTTGGGGGGCATTTTCTTTTAAACCACCCACAGGGCACATTTGCGGAATTGGTTGGCCTTTGTCTAGTTTACAGAAAGACCTACCATTATAGGAGGGTCTAGAAGTCATGTTCAGAGCACCCTGAGATTAAACATGGGAAGCTTATGAGTGCTTTTCAGTGGAAACTTTGTTGAGAACTTGGTTTATTTGCTTGTTTATTTTGAAACAAGGTCCTTTTTAGTAACCAAGGCTAGCCTCTAGTCAGCAACACCCTAGTCTCAGCCTTCTGGGAGCTGAGATAATGCACATGAACTATTATGACCATTGAGTTTATTGGAATCTTTTTAGGCTCCCTGTAGTGATAGGGGAGAGCAGGCCTGCTTTTCGTCCAGCCCAGCTCCTGCAT
>LOJH01019236.1:14578-35910 GCA_001685095.1 Ellobius talpinus | reverse complement strand
TCATGGTGCAGACGCAGACTGAAGACCAGGCTTTCAGACTGAAGAGATAGGAGTGGATTCTCTGAGGAATGAATGAAAAGAAATAGAGAGATGTGGCTGGAACTTAGGTTAAACAAGGAATGTGGGCTGGACTAGGAAAGGAATTGAAAGCTACATGAAGATTTTGAAATACTGTAGGCATCAATTAAATATTCCAAACACGGTGAAATTCGCCCTTTAGAGTCACACTGACTGAGAGGGAGCTGAAGGGGGAAGCAACCTAATGTCCAGTGTGAGATTACTGTGAGGGCCAAATCGAAGGAGAAATAGGCAATGCACTGAGGGTTCCTTCCATTTCTATTTTATTCAGGTTGCTAGAGGACGCCCAGCTGTCACTGTAGAGCAGGGAAAGGGATTTCAGGTTCATGCTGGCTTGTGATCAGCCCTTGAAGAAAGCAGACACCAACATGAGCTCCTCAGATTCCACACGTGAAGCTGCTTAGCAGGTGGGGAGGGCCCTTTGGCAGCCTTGAGCATCCTGTCTATTTTATTATGGGCAAGCTGATCCAGATGAAAAAGTTATAAACAAAGTCTTGGTCTGAAGAAAACTAAATGAGGGTAGTGATGTGGCCTTGACATGAAATTTTTAAAAGAAAGGAAGCGTCAGGTTAAGATATTTCTGTTCCAGATGAAACAGCTCAACACATCCTCCCCAAGCAAGCTCCCAACCTTCCATCATTTAAACTATTGGGTCTTGATCGATTACTAATTGCCCTGTTCCAAGACATTATTATTTGAATCCAAAGATTACACACTTTGGCATCTTTTTTGCTGTTGTGTTTGCTTGGATGAATTTTTATGTGACACCAAGTTTGTTGTGCTTAGATTCATTCTTAAATAAACAGCTGAGCTTAAAAATACTATTTTTTCTTGTTTTCAAAGAAATAGAAAAAAGTAGTAATTATTGTACTGAATAAAATCTCTGAAATCCCAGCCATTCTTTCATCTGCTGGAGATAGACCAATGAGGTCTCAAAAGCTGAGCTGACTTTTTAAAGAAATGCTCAGAGATCCCACCCTTCCTTTGGAAAGGTAGTCTAGTGGTGAGAAGCACACATTAAAATGATTTGTTTCTTCATTGTATCCTAAGTCAAGTCTATCACCTAGGACCAAAATTCTCCACCGCTTTATGCATAGGCAGTTTATACCTTTTCTTTCCTGGGGTAGAAGCTTGGTAACTCCAACAGCTTCTCAGACTCCTTTGTCCATACCAATGGGAACTGTGAGAAGATCTAAAGATGCCCCAGAAGTAATATTGCAACTTGTCAAAGCTGACATTCAATTTTGTTCCCATAATTTAATACTCGAGTGGGGCCAGATTCACTAGGAAAGGAATCCTAATTATTAGAAGCTCAAGGAGGATTTTTAACTTTTTCCTTACAGAATATTTTCCCAAGAAGCTTCAGAAAATGGCTTCAACCATACTAATTTTGTGCATTTGAAAATTTAATTTAAATTTGTTCCTGGACAGTTTCATGTATGTATATCTCTAGGCCCATGCTTTGTGAGCCCAGAGAGATGGCTTCTTATGTAAGATGTAAGAGCTCTGACTGCTCTTGCTGAGGACTGGGGTTTCTAAAACCCATGTTAGATGGCTCACAAGCACTTAGGAGTCTGGTTGCAGAGGATTCGTTGCCCCTGGCCTCCTGCAGGCAGGTGGTGCAAATAAAGTCATGCAGATGTATATGCCTAAGTAAAAACAGAGAAAGAAATTTTTTAAGAAGCACATTGGGATGCTCCCTTTTCCCTCTCATCTCCCATGGTATTATCAACTTCCTCCCATACCACTCCCCTTTCTACATTGATAACTTTTAGTTTTTCATGATCCCATCACTTAGGAATGTCTGGTCTAGACCCTTGAGTCCCCAAAAGTTAGCATCAGATATAGAAAGGGAAATGTCATGTATAACATTAACAAATGAGCAGAATCAGATTGTTAGCTAGCTCAAACCCGGAGTGCCACTTCACACCTAGGAGCTTTGCACAGTAGCTCCACCCTAGTGTTGGTGTGTATTTTAGTGAAAATTGTCTCATGTCTCCAGACTTTGCCTTCAAAGCTGTAGTGGGTGAAACAATGCCTGCCTACCTCAAAAAAGGTCTTTATCATATGCTTTAGGGATTCAGGGACAAAGTATTTATTTTGACATTCAATACAGATAAAAATTGAACAATAAGTCTATATAAGGCTGATGAATTGCCTGTCCATGTGCCTCGCAGTTATGAAACGAAGATTACTTCCTCCCAACAAGGAGAAAGTTTCACCTTGTGAAAACTCAGTTTGGGGAGGTCGGCGTTGTCTGTTTCATCAAGTGTTCTTGATGGGCAGACAGATTTCTAAATCTGTCATCACGTGTAGTGTGAATCCAAAATGCTCAATTCCTCTTTGGCAGGAGACGATGAGGTTAGATGGTGAAAACAGACTGCTTAGTGTAAGGTCCACTGCAAACCAGTACCTACTTGTGTCTCAGTTCTTGATTCTTCATCCTAAGGTAAAGTCTAAAGAAAATTTCTATAGTCTCAGTAGGAATGTGCATGTCAGGGATTCTCTAGTTTAGCCATTTATTCACTCCACAAATACTTGTTGAAAGTCTGCTGTGTTTTCTAGCACTCTTCTCTCTCTCTCTCTCCCTCTCTCTCTCTCTCCTCTCAACATTTACAATATCCCTTCCCCCTTCCAGTGGAATATATGCCATTATAAATGTCACCTGGCTGCTTCACAGAAGGTAGGATGGCAGGGTAATCATTTGCCCTTGCTGTAGACTTTAAATTCTGTACAATAACTGGCTCCCCGTTCAACATAAAGTTTTCAAGGGACACTAAGGAAATTGATGCAATGGAAACAAGAAGCCCAGTTTGTTTTATTGCTGTTTCTGCTGTCTTTGTTTCTCCTGGCCATGCATTTGTGTTCAGTTCCTTACCCTGTTCTTTTTACTGCTCGAGACAGAGAGGGTGGGGAAGGAACGAGAATTCCCCAGACAAAACCCCGGTGGATGGAGTAGAGAGGCCCCCCTAGGACACTAGGAGCAAGAGAAACCGAATAGCAGACTCTACGGATGTTATTTTTAAAAGAGACTCACAATAGCTTTGTCAGCAGAATGTTGGAGAAGAAATGAGATGTGGTCGTTTTCTCTTTCTTTCTCTTCACCTCCCTCCTTCCATCCCTCCCTTCCTCTCCCTCAGTCATTCGTTTTTGCTCTCCCTTTCACTCCCTTCCATCCTACTTCCTTTCTCTTTAAACCTTTTAAATTCCATGTATTTACTTAACAGGATAGAAGGGGTGTCTGGGTGCATGTATGAAAGGTAGGTGCAGTTTGGAGGTGTCAGTTCTTGCCTTTCACCACCTGGGAGGGTTGAATTCAGGTCATCAGGCTTGATGTCCTGTCTTCCCGCACTGGACCATCTCAGCAGTCTGAACCTTTGTCTCGCTAATACTAGTTCTTCTCTATCTTCTGACTACTTTGGTCTACCTGTCTATAGCCCACCTTACTATCTAGCTGGGTAACTCTTCTCCTGACTCTATCTGTCTGTACCTCCCTCCATCCTTGGATTCTGGTTCTAATCAGATTTATCATGATCTTAAATCTAATAATAAAGATGTAAGCCTTTAGGACAATTTTTTTTGCTGTACTAAAAGGGTTATTTGCCTCATGGAATGAATTAAGTAATCTTAAAAAGTAGATATTATGCAATCTTATTATAATTTCTCCCTCTCTGCCCTTGACATTGAAGGAAGACAAAGGTGGTACCCAAGTTAGCCAACTTCATAATCTTATCCTTAAAAGGTCATGTTTTTTCATTCTATGAATACTGAGTATAGACAATATCTCTTTGCTAGGCACAAAGAGCAATGCTCATACTTCTCACCTTTATAGAAGTTGTCTCTTTGGCCTAGAGTTGGACAATATAATTTGCTGCAGCCCCCTTCATTGGGATTGGATTTGTGGTGAATTTCCCTTGTGTTGGATCTTAAGTTTTATTGTATCTGAATTGGCCATTGTCCATGGTCACTGTGAAGCTGTGAGAAGTACTGACCTTGTATTCTGTCCATGTTAGAAGTACCTGATGTGCTGGTCACTGGACTTTTCAGCGGGTTTACACTCATCATCCAATAATTAAATTATAATGAATAGACTTATTCTGGAATGTGTGATAATATTTTACTATGTAAACTGTTTACAGAAATAAACAAGAAATTTAGGGGCTTGAAAGAGACTCAAAGTTCTGCTGTCCCTGAATGCAATGACTGCCTTTACAGATAACAACAGAAAAATTTAAGTCCTTTCCCCACACCCATGATCCCAGGTTCTTTCTAGAAGGTAGAATGGTAAATTTCTGTGTGCCTGTTGTTCAGACATAATAGCATGCTCTTTACTCTCAAAGTGTTTCAGGTGTGCAGTCAGATATGTCAACCATAAATGCCAACCTGTGTACCAAATTGCGAGAGCGTTTTCATTGTTGATAATTTACTCTCGGTCATTGCACAGTTTCCGTTACCATCCCTCTAAATCCCCCATTGCATTTTCTGCTCTCGGTTTCTACAGTTTTTACTCCTTCTGTAAACTGAGTCATGCAGCATTGTGCTCATTTACTCAGCACGATCTCTGCCAGTTTCATTTGTCCAGTGATTCTCAACCTTCCTAACACTGCCACCTTTTAATAGAGTTCTTCATGCTGTGGTGACCCTCAACTGCAGAATGATTTTCATTGCTACTTTATAACTGCAATTTTGTTATTGATATGAATTGTAATGTAAATATCTGATATGCAGGATTTCTGATATGAGTCCCCAAAGGGGTTTTGATCCACAGGATGAGAACCACTGAATAAGCTTTTGGGTATAACAGGACTTCCTTTAATTTTTTCCCCTTTAAGGCTAAAGAAGACTATCGTAATGTGACTAAGGACCATGGGTTCAACAGTTTCTAGTTTGGATGCTCTGTTCTACAGCTGCTGCTGAAAGCTAAAGCCAAAGGACAGATGTTTATTTATTGTTCCCGTTTCTGTGTCCATCTCCCACAGATGAACCCAGCCGCTGCTATTTCCATGATGGGGATGGGATGTGTGAAGAGTTTGAACAAAAAACTAGCATTAAAGACTGCGGTGTCTACACACCCCAGGGTTTCCTGGACCAGTGGGCATCCAATGCTTCAGTGTCCCATCAAGACCAGCATTGCCCAGGTTGGGTTGTTATCGGACAACCAGCAGCATCCCAGGTAAGCTCCTAATTTGGGGGGGCTCCTGCTGAAGGCTCCCTTTTCCTTTACTGTGGCTCTCAATGTGCCCACTTCAAACACAGTGTCACAGGACATGTCCACCTGAGCATTTCTTCAGCCAAATGTGATACCAGCACCTGCTCAGTACCACTGGTTAAGGATACAGCACGCAGCAGTGAGGGGGAGGGGTCGCAAGCATCACGGGAACAACAGCTGTGCCCCATGTTCTTTTTATTATGACTGAGATACAGGAAAGAACTCTGTTTTGAATATACCATTGGAATTCAATGGGGGTGAGAACTATTTGTGAAATCTTTAGTCTTTTTTTTAACAGGAACTCTCAATTTGTCTGCTTACTGAATGAAGAGCAACCATATCCAGATTTCCTTTATAGTCTCTCCAGTTTTCTGGGTTCCACTTTCCCCCCATATTTAAAATAGGTGTTTAGCTTGTTGCACCTCAGGGACATTGTCCTATGAAGCTGGGACTCATTCCACAGTCCCCTAATACACTATTTGTATGGCATTGTTCTCCCACAGGGGACTGATAGCCCAGATGAGCGGCGGAGTTTTGGGGCTGCCAGAACTTATGTGGTCTTAGGGATGGCTGTGCTTCTCTAGAGCCTCCTTTGCAATTTTTCTGCCTTCTTTGGAGACTCCCATTTCTCAGAGACACAAGTCAGTACTTCTACCTGGCCAGCACAGTGGTCATTTCTGACGCTAATCCGTCTCCTGACCTTGCAAATGAGCCATGTTTCTCAGTCACCCCTCTCTAATATAGCTTCTTTATTTCAAGCTCACTGAGGTCCAACCGAAATGCGAGTGAGAAATTGGACCTCGGGTTGGGGTCCGATGAGAATTATTGAGTGTGGTGTAAGTTAGCACTTATTCATTTTCACCTTTATTTCATCATCTCTGCATCTCTCCTACTTATGCTCCTATTATTGAATTTTTTTCTTTGCTCACTTGTAAGTGTGAATAGATGCTGTCAGGAGAGTAAAAAGATGTGGGTACTCAGGATCACCTGGTGCCTTCCATGTGCAGTGCTAGCCTAGGAAGGAATGGGTCAGCAATCCCCTTCTACTTTTATGGCTCAGCACTTGGTCTCACCTGCATGGTCCTTCCTTCACAGAGAACTTCAAGTGACTTACCTGTGTCCCCTCTTGCCTCCCACAGTGGACGGCCACAGCTCTGAGAATAGACTGGGCTTCATTCATTTTCCCCATCTTCAAAGGCCAGCAAGTAGATAAGGCTAGGTGCCAGCATTGTCTGAGTTTTGCTTTGATTGTAAATGCTCATGTGCATGCATGGCACGCGAACGGGGGGATGCACACATACCTGCTCACAAGTGAGGGCAAGAGAAGATGTCCAGTCATTGTTTCTCCATCACATCAAAGATGCAGGAATTCCAAATTCAGCTAGCATCCCATTCTTAGAGGTGTTTGAAAAATGTCATTCAAATGAGGGAATTATTAGTACTCTAAGAACCTTTCAAACACAGGAGCAATGGGGGCAACTGTGCTTAAAAACCATCGAAAGATTATTGCTCGTCATGTGAGCTAAAGGAAAAAAATTCCTCATCTCATTTGGGAAAAAAAGGACTTCCATGGGACAATTAATCCAATCTTGTAGGAAGAAGGCTGTCAAGAATTACGGCTGATTAGTTCTAACTAAACAAGGATCCAATTAAAAAATCATTATAAATACTAACTCCTCGATCTATAAAGAGGAGAGGAGGAAACAAAATCATCCTATTGAATTATTCATTGTTACCAATTTTATTTTAATGAAATCGACTAGGTTCCATTACTCTGAGCTTGGATATAGTCTTTGTTACAAGGACACTTCAGCTGTAAGGAAATTTGCCATAATGAGGTCGCCTCGCTGGAGTATACAGAGTCAGTGTGTGCAGCCTAGAAGCAGCATCAGGAAAACGAAAACGAAGGCTTGGAGGGTACAGAACAACAGTGCCCCAGCTTCCTTACTTAAAAACGTATGTCCCTACTCCACATGTATACATCTGCCCATGCACACAGGTACCGTCATGTGCACACAAATAGACATGCACTCATACAGGCAGCATAACATCTGTTTCCTTCAGGGCAAGCCCTATTTCTGAAGGTATTGCTCCCTTCTGACAACAGGCAAGGAGAAAGCATGGCTATGCCACTCATTACCTTGGTCAGTGATTAGAGGAGCCTAGTAGTTCATTTTCAGGGTCTCTAGTGAAGACGTTGATGGCGTGAGGTGAATCTAGGAGGCTCTTGAGAGTTGGGTTGAAGAATAAGATAGAAAGGTGTTCCTTGAATCCCTCTCCTTCCTTAGGCATGATCTTCTCCCTTTGCTTTCTTCCCTCCTCCTTTTCATTTTTCCCTCCTTCCTCATTTTCCATTCTTCTAACCCCTCCTCATCCTTTCCCCTTACTCCCTACCCACATATGTATGGATGAATAGGCCCACAGGATCTCAGTCCAGACACTGACCAAATAAAATACAAACAGAGGTAAAGGAGTCAGTAGTAGCTGAATTTCTCCACCCACCATGCTAGACATACACACATAGCCAACTACCTCACTCTTTTCATGGTAAACAATCTGTTGTCTACCTTGGAGCCCTGGAGGACGTGCAGTGGTCTTCCAAATCAGTACATAACCTGTATGCAAAGATTCTAACCATAAAGGAATGTTTTAGAAGATGACAGTGGAAGCCTAGAACCTTGAGGCCATACCCAAAGTGGGGAGTTGCTGGATTCCAGGAAAACAGGTAAAGCTCTTGATGACATGTGTCAGGGGCTCAAATCCTCTCGGAGCAGAATCATAGTCTCTTGTAACAGAGGCTGTTCCAACTCCCTGCCATACACACTCCCTCGTCTGCAGTCTGCGATCTTCGCCAGGACAAGCTTGACCTTAGGGATTATGAAAAAGAATAGCTATTCCCTCTTCCCCTTTACAATCCACTTTATTTCACTCTCTGCAAGCCTTTCTGTGGTGTTATAAAAGCTCAGGTATTTTCTGGTTCTCTGTACCTATACCCATGAAAGTTTAAGAGCCCATCTCTAACCTCTGCGCTGTGTAAAGACATAGGTGTGAGAATTGTCTCCAGATCACAGTTTCATTAGAACAATTCTGCACATGCTTGTGACTAGTGATTATGAGGAACACTTTGTGTTCTGTGAGATTAGAATACCAATCTAAACTTGAGCTTTGCTTTTGCATAACCCTGCCACTTCTAATAATTTCCAGTCCCTCTCCCCCATTCTTCTTAAGCAAGTTTCCCAAATTTGGTGATAGTAAAACTTCCCTTGAATGCTGAGTCTTGTATCCAAATGTTATCAGATATATCAAAGCTTCCCGGTCTTGCAAATGGGACCCAATCTCCTATAATAAGAGACATTCCTTGGATATTTGGGGCATGCACCTTCCTGACCCAGCTGGAATCAAGAAGTTCCCGTAAGTGAGCAAATATTGAAATGAAGAAAGGGAATCAAGTTATCTTTCTTCTGGGAACCTTAGAAATGGTTCGGTTTGGTTTGGTTTAAGTGCTTGCAAAGATCTTGTCTTATTCATACTTTGTTTCCATGCCTCACATTTCTCTAATGCTTTACACCAAAGGCTGCCAAAATGCAAAGTAGGTATGCCTTCCCTATGCTCTCATCCCCAGAGCGTCGACCTAAGGCTACTTCCTCCTGTGTAAACAGTCAACCCCTCTTTGCCATGGCTTAAAGAAGAGATGGAGATGCTCCAATGGTCTAGAATTCACAGTGTTCTTGGAAGGATTACAGAAAGCCAAGGCTCTCTTGCTGCTGCTCTCTGAGAGCTTAACTATTATACCCCAAAAGTATATTTACCTGAAAACAGTAGTCAAAGATGTCAGGGTGTAAAATCCAGAGGAAATTCTCCAAGAAAGGAAACACAGTTGCCATCTTACTATGCCAGCTGGGATCACAGCCATCGTGCTGTGTGGAAAAGTCCTGTGCCCACTTCTAGAACATCTAGGATAAATCATAGAAACAACGTTTACCAAGTTCCTCTAGCTCCACACCGAACTGGTCTCCATTTACAGATGAACACACTAAGGCTTTGGGCTCAGGTCTGGCAAGGACCAAGTTGGGACACAGACCTTTGTGTTCAGGTAAGAGCTTGGATGCAGACTAAGCTGCTCACACCTGCTTCTGAGTTGGGTGTGGGAAAATGGTTGGAAGAATGAATGCTTTCTGAGCTATCTAGTCTGTCCTGCGCATTTCAAGAATACCAAGAAAGTGGGATCTCTTGCATGTAGTATATCAAATACCACTCAGTTGTTTCATATTACTTTTGAGGTATCCAACCTCTGCCTCCACTCTTTTTTCAGTAATTACCTTATTGGTGTAGTGGTGGGTTTCAGAAAGATGTTTCCATTCATGGGCAGCATTTACTTTGGTCATATTCACACTCTGAGATACCGCCTTTTTCCTTCTTCTAGTCCCTTCCTGCATCTGTTAATCCTCCTCTACTTTTCTTGTAATGTGGTATATAATTACACACACACACACACACACACACACAATGTAGGATCCACTTTTGAGAGAAAACATTCAGTATTTATCTTCCCAACTCTAACTCATTTGTCTTAATGTGATTACTTTAGTTCTATTTTCCTTCTTTATAACGAAATGAAACACCATTGTGTATACACACCACGTTCAGCCTCCGTGCCTTTAGCCTGAGCTTTCAGAAAACCTTCTAAAATGTGTACAGTATAAGGGGGCATTAAAAAAGAAGCAGAGCGAGCACTTCAAGTCCCTACCCCTGCATGTGAAACAGAGGCCTTAGGTTTAGAACGTGCACCTGGTTATTGCCGGAGGAGGGAAGGGAAAGAAGGGAAGCACAGTCTTTCACAAGTTGTCACTTCTCACAAGCTGTACACAGGAGACCCCGAAATACCAAGAAAAGATAATCATGAAATCTGTACATCCTTGATGGGCGCAATCTCTGTCAGGACAGTGGGGAATCCACTAGTGTCCTTTTCCTTTATCTCCAAAGTGAAGGGCTAAATGCATCCTGGGTTCTTTGAGCACAAGGGTCAGAAATCACTCTGCATTTTGCCTGGGCATGTTGGCGTTCTGATCTGCACTGGGAGAAGAGAGGATTGGAAATTCAATATCACCCTTGACTACATAGAGAGTGTGAGACTAGTCTGTGTCACATACACACGCACACACGTGCATGCATACGACTCTGCAGGCATGTGCATGTGTAAAAGGAAAAACGAAATGAAAACCATCTTCATAAATGCACTTTGATGCTATGGAGGAAATGCTTAGACAGAGAGCCCCAGAGAAAGGCTGGGAGACACATCTGTGGAAGTGATTTTTGAGCTGAAACTTTCTTTTATTTTTATTTTATTGATTTTTATTGTGCTCGACATTTTTCTCTGCTCCCCTCCCTGCCTCTCCCCTTTCCTTCAACCCTCTCCCAAGGTCCCCATGCTCCCAGTTTACTCAGGAGATCTTGTCTTAGAAGGGTAAACTGAGGGACAGGACAAAGGATGGGCATGAAGAGCGTGTTCTGTGGACGAAAGAGAGGTGGAGGTGGAGACAAAGATGGTGACAGAGACAAAACAGATGGCACACAAAAAGTGAAAAACAGAAGGCTGATAAGAAAGCAAAACCTCAGGAAAGATGAGTCAGTAGGGGTTCTCAGAGACACCACAGATGCTTGGAGTTTGTTCTTTACCCCCAGAGCTGTGGGGAGCTTCTCTGAGGCTTTAAGCATGAGGTGAACTTGGCCGATGCTAAGACGCAAAGAACAGCAATAATGCCTTCTAAAGCCATCCTGTATGCCAGACCCCGTGCAGCACTTCATTTCCTGTGTACTCCACAGCTGCCCCCCCGATCACAATGGGCTTCTCCCAAAGTGAAGAAGCTGGCTCAGAGACATGAAATCCTCGCCTACACCACTGTTCCCTGTTTGTTTCTCCCTTGCTACAGGTGTCAACATGAAAACGTCTCGACTCAACAATAGTGTACTGGGAAGCATTTCCCCAGTGCTACTTAGACAATAATATTTGTGAAGAACAAGGAGAAATCTTGGCCTCCGTGCCTAATGCTGAGCAGACAGTTCCAAAGGCTGTCTATCCTTTCCCTCCTTGTCCCTGCCTTCAACCATAGTGTTAAGCTCTTCTCATTAGTAAAGTGGGGCAGCCTTTGCCAACGGTGGGGAAGGAGAGGGAAAGGGAACAAGCTGAAATGCTGGACCAGATAGATTCCAAGTAGTTTCCTCAAAGGCCCAAGGGATCTGCTTTCTCCTGGTGGTTTCTGAATAATTGTTCAAGAGCACATGTGCAAGTCATCTGAGGGGACAGAACAGAAAGTACCGTGCTTTGTTACAGCCTGTCCACTCACGTGGGGCACCCAAACTCCCTCCAACACAAGCACAAGACGGAGTCCCCAAGTTGTCATCCCTTAAGCCCATCAGACCTTGGGCTGCGAGAGATGTTAAATCCACTAAAGCTCTCAGAGACGCTCCTGGTTTCCTTCCCAGCCCGCTTTCTCCACCCTTCACTCATCTGCCCTTCTCCAGAAGATGAAACTCGGCCATTGTGTTTGCACTTGGAATTCCATCTGAAAATACTTTAGTGATGAAAGTTTGAAACAATGCAACTAATTGACATCCGTAAATAGAGTATGTGTAGGGCCCTTCACTTCCTGGTTACGTGACGTCGGTCAAGTCAGACCTCTGATCCCCATATAATTTCTGTTTTTCAAGGTAGGAGTGAGATTATGTGGCATGCGATTTTCCTTCTGATAACAGACTCTTTCAGAAATGCTGCTGTCTCCTCTTACTTTTTGCAACTGAGGGACATACATGATTTAAAATAACACACGGCGTTACTTTAGAATTACTTTTATTCATATATGTGTATGGATGCCTTGCCTGATCTGTGTCTGTGCATTGTGTGCCTCAGATACCTGAAGCTAGAAGTATGGACAGTTGTGAGCTGTCATATAGGTGCTGAGAATTGAATCCATCTCCTCTGGAAGAGCAGCCAGTGCACTTAACTACTGAGCCATCTCTCCAGTTCTAGAATACAGATTTTTAAAACTTGATTTTCCAGCACAGACATTTGAGTGGCTAGAGACTTAGAGAGTTCCTAAGTCTTACCTCAGTTAAGATTTGACTTTCACTAAATAGATTCCTGCATCTCCCCATCCTCCCATTCTTATGGAGTGATTCTGGTAGCCAGCCTCTCCAAAGTACCATTTTTAGCGATGGGATAGTTGGAGATGAACAATATGGCTACCACTCTCAAGGGAGAAGGATAATGACATGGGACCCTCTACTGTGGCAAAGCATACGGTCAGGAAGTGCTCTGATATATGAGTTAATCTTGGCAGGATGGACTTTGAGGAGGAAGGCTGAGTTGACTTGGAAGGTAAGCATGGAATTAGTTTTCTTTGCTGTGGGCGTTGGGAGTAAATAAAGAGGCTGTATTAATGGCTCTTTGTCATATAAAGAAAGCCTAAGCATCACAGACAGAAAAAAATTGGTGTGTGTACCTGTCAACTTTGTGGCATCTGACAAATGACCTCTCTTTCACAAGCTTCAGTTTCCCTTGCCTGCAAAAAGGGCAGGCCATCCTCTCTGTGTTACAGTCTTGATGGTGCAATGAGCTAACACACCAAGTACACAGTACATGTTTGCCTCTTACAGGGCATTTGATTAATTTCCCATCTCATTCCCTATAAAACATTTGGTACCAGAGTAACTAAGTTTGACAGGGGAACAAAATATTGACAGGTAGAGAAGAAACAGAGTGAGCCAACCCTTCCGGGCAGGCACCAAGCATGGATTAACCCTCAAGAACTATGCCATGTGTAGCCCCGCGGGCATGTTTCAAGAGTGAGCCTCTATCACACAGATGCCAGAGGATTTGACTTGAAGCCCAAGAACAAGCAGGGCTCTGTGGCTTGAGGCTCAGTCCTCGGAGTGCTCTGCGGATATCAGACCCTTCTCTTGCCATTCTTCTCCACGGCTCATCTAGGAAGATTCCAGGGCATTGTTTATGTCATCCATCCAAGCCTGACCCACCCTGATCCTGGTGCCTTTATTCTCCACTTCAGCTTCAGGACCAGATCCTCCTTCCATGCCTGCCTTTCCCTTCGACTTCCTCAGAGATCCTTTACTGTGCCTTTCTGTAAGCATTTAATATTCTCTATCCATCCCACCCTCCCTCTCTTTCTCCCCCTCCCCCACATACTATTGGTTTGTTTTAAATGGTGTCACCAGCCTTAGCCAACATGGCCTTTGCTGTATAATTTAGTTTCCATGTTCTGTACCCGAGTAGCATGTGAAAACTCGGCTGTAACGCGCTTAGGAAGAAGTGTCAGTCAGGCTTTGCCGAGCCTGCTCCTTTGGTGGTATTAAGTTCTGCCCCCAAACCACATGCTCATTTCTCTAGTCTGAAATTAAACTTTCGCCGCAAGGCAGGCATGAAGGAGGGGCTTGTGAAGGGAGCCCGGGTTTGCCTCGCCCCAGGATTCTGTTTTTGTTTGTGTGCTCCTGTGTTTGTGTTTGCTTTTCAAGGCTCCCAAGCTTCACTCTCTAGCTCCCTCGAGGTCCTGCTTTTGAAATGTCGGTTTCGAAGTGTAATCTATAGAATCAGACCAGAAGAGGCTTTCTACCTCCACTTTCACTATGTAGCATTCTTAAAACTTCAATTTCCTCAACTAGTCCTAAGCACAAACAAGTCCTAGGTACGTTTGAACATGTTCAATTTCCAAAGAGAAATGGGCTTCAAGGGTCCCATGGAAGGTACTGCTACTGAGAAACATACATCTTTGCTATAGCTTCCTGTGTCCCACTGTGCCCTTCCTCAAGCTAGGTCTATATGTGTATGTAGTTGGTGGAAGGGGACATTTGATTAGTGAGTGTGATTTTTCCCCTTCCTGAAAAAGAGTATGTCCATCCTTAGAGAGACATGGGCTTGGACAAGGTCTGTTCTGCTGGTAAATGCTGTTTTAGGGAGTACAGAGGCTACCTGGGCGATAACCAAACCTGTATTCACCACCTGAAAGCAGGAGATGCAGAAACAGAACAATAGTTGAATGCAAACCAAGGAAGAATATTGCTTGACACATATCAAGAGGCTAAAGTCACAATTATGTCTGAGAGAAAACAAATCTGTGTCATTATTGAGAGCTCCAGATCAATGAGCTGTCAACTGGAACATCCTACTTGAATAGAAATGCCCTACACTGGCCCTGACTTACACAGCAATCCTCAGTTACCTATGACACCAAGTCATAAAATGTGACTCATGTAACCATGAAGGCACAGTTTTAGTTTATTTAAATGACTTCTTAGAGACTATGAGGTGCTACAAGGCACTTGGCATGCCCCCCTAAGTCTGTTCATTAAATTAAATTATTAGAACTCTGTAGTGGAATAGTACACCCATTTCCCAGATAGAGAAGGGAAGCCTCTCAAAGAGTTGCACACTTTGTGGCAGGAGAACCACTCACACTTTCTAGCTGTCAACCCCCTTGCGCTCTACACCATGCCACCTCTCCCGAGATGTTGTCTGAACCTCTCTGTCTTTCCCAGAATGAGGTACGATGGACTGACTCCCTTTGTCTGCATCTGCTCTCATGAGAGGATTTTGTCCTTAGAATACGTTCTCCTGTGTTCACAAGGCCTGGCTGCTCACCATCACAGGATAGAGAGAGTTTCTAAAGCTCTCTCTATCCTTTCTCACAGCCTGGGAAAACTGAGAAGCTGTATAGCAGGAAGGCCTGGTCCAGTTGGTATGCACTTTTCTATGCACCTTGAAGGACAGGATTTCGGCAGAATGGACGACCTGAATGAGAGTTTTCTTTCCTTCTGTAGAGAGATGCATCACTCTTTCTGGCACATTTTAAAGTTTATTAGCCATAATTCTTGCAATTAACATTGGTCTTTTATAACAAATAAACAAATGTTGAGCTAAGGCTCTACCGTCTGTCTTTAGTGATTTTCAATGCCTAGCATAGACATTCCATACTTGGGGAACTCTTCATACTTTGGAGAAAATGTTTCTGTATTTATTGAATGACATCAGTATAAACTACATATGCTTAGGGCGTCTCCTTCGTGACTGGCTTGAATCACCAAATTGTGTCAGGAAGTGGTAAATTGAATGTTTGGGTCATAATTCCCTGTGAATGCACAGGTGGCCAGAGCAGGCTTAGCCTTCTTAATCACCTGATGATTATCACTTGGTAAATGATGATGATGATGCTTATCTGAAGATAAGAAAGGAGAGCTTTATGCTCCTTTATGCCTTCAGAAATGGACCCTACCTTACATCCTGCAGACTTTTCCTTGCTGCATGTCCTGCCATCTAATGTTGTCATAAGATTATAATAAAGGTTAAAGAATAAACATTCCCTTTATGAATGGCTTTACACAGACAGTAGGAAATGGATTTTGGAGGCTTAGATTTGGGGAAAATCTCTGCTTCTTTGCCTCCTGATACTGTGGAGAGACCAGGTATCAAGAAAGTCCCCATGAGTGGCTTCCTAAAGAGATCCATGGAAGTGTGGATCACTTTCAGAGTGGTCTCCCAGTAAGAGGCTATGCCTTGGTGGGTGTGAAGGAGTAAGAGACAGAAAAAGATGGAGAGAGGAAGAGGAAGGAAGAAAGAAGAAAATGTAGAGGGAAAAGGGATTGTGGGTTATAAAGGCAAATGGAAGAAGGAATGATGTCATCACAATAGTATACACCAGATACTAATGGCAATAGAATTGTAATAACAATAGTAAATGAACATAGCAGACTGTGAAGGGCTTTCAGGGTAACAATTCTCTCTGGAATTCTATACTGTGTGTTCATATTCAAACCTGCCACACATCCTATGAAGCAGCTTGTATAATTTTCTCTAGTTTACAGAAGAATTACATTAAGAAGCTTTCAGTTAGCTTAAAGGTGAACTGCGACTGTCTAGATATGTTGCCCCAAAAAGCATAGGAAGAAGAAAGGGGTAGAAAGGAAAAACATTCTATTGTGCTTGGTGTGCTTACACCTGTGTGTGCTCAGGAACTCTTTCAATTCCTATGTCATATCTTCAGAATAGAAAGTCATCTCATTTTGCAGTGGGGAAATACAGACTGGTTTGAAGTCATTCAATCAGTGAGTGGCAAAAGCTGAACTTCCAAAACACATAACTTCGACATCAAAATATATCAAGCTTTCTCTGTCCCATGGAAAGAGTTAAGAATGAGTCAGGTGTAGAAGAAGTGAAGGAGTTCTTCTGTAGGATCCCAAACATAATGCCAGTGTGCACGGATGCAAGCTGACTTGGCCAATGGTGAAAGCATCATTCTGGGAGGTCCCCATCTCGCAGAGACTCTTCCAATCAGCTGGTAAACAAGAAAGAGAGGGCACATGAGGAACCCCAAAAGCTTCATATCTTGCTGATCACAGCTACTATCTCTGTTTCTGAAATCTCTCATGCCAGTCTAGAGAGTCTCGATACCCATTTTTCCCCTAAATACAGAGGTACTTCTTCAAACCGCAAGGTCAGAGGCTCGGTCAACAGTTTCAGTAACTCCATTCTCTGCCCCTTTCACATATCACTAAAGGAATCCTTGGGATCTTTTCCCAGAAGAAATGAAGCTTTAGACATCTCAGGAAAGTACCCACCTCCTGTAAAAAAGCAAAGAGAAAAAAAGCCAAGCATGTAGCATCTCTAGTAGGACATCAGAAAGCCCACATGCTAAAGGAGGAAGGAGGATCCCAGGAGCAAATATGCACAACCTGGCTCTGTGGGCATATGTGGCCAGAGTTCTCTACAAGCACTGTGACTTTTGATTCATTCCGAATACAATTTGTGTAACACAGATCTTCATTAGCAGGGCTGGAGAAGGCAGAAAGGGACAAAAACAAAAACAACCTGGTGACTCCCAGTTTTATGAACTTGAGAAATTCGTGTTCTTTTAGGACAGATGTTTTGAAGTGAAAAGTCACTCTTCTGACCTTTCTGAATTGACTGTTGTGGTCAAGACTGCCATTAACCACTGCTTAGCTATTCCCAATCAAGGGTTTAGGTGACCAGGAATGGAGCTTGGATGTGGTCATCACTTTCTTGATTAACCCATGAGCATCCAGGGCTTTTCAGGGAAAAGTAGAGAGGAGATTGCAGGGGTCTGACAACCTTGCCCCTCAGTCTTTGAGCTGGGTGGTGAGGATTTCCTCACTGTAGGGCTTTGATCTAGAGTTGGCTATGACTCCCAGTTCTGCTCCAAGGCAATGAGATCATTCTTTTTTAATTAAAGTTAACTGGATTTGTGATTTTAACTTTCGTATTTAAATCTTAAATAGGTTGTCTTGTCCTACCAGGATGAGAGCAGAAGATACTGCTTAATCTTGTTCTAGCACTATGGCTTTCTCTGCTGTGGTCTGCTCATAGAGTCTTCTCAATGCCTTCTTTCTCTAGAACTACTAGTGTCTTAGAGTTCTGAAGGAAAATCCACAACTCTTGATTCTTATCTGTATCAGGTGATGCCTCAGGACACCAGCTACTGGGTATATTCTCCTCTCTAGTGTCCAGTGTGTATTCTGGATAGAAGTAAACAAAGACCTTTTGATCTGATTCAGAGTCTATACTGATTTTTAAAATATTTCTGGCTTTGAAAGTTTCATATGTTTATACAATATATACTGGTATATATATATATATATATATCATGATCTAGAGTTTTTGAAATTTGCTTTCTGTATAACTCTAAAAGAAGAAATATCAAAAACACAAAAATTAGCATTTTTTTTCAAAAATGCTTTGTTGGGAGCTGTATGCAGAATAAAGCACAGCCTCTTGACCTTCATCCTTCGTGCTTATGCATCTGACAACATCTGGGAAACTGGTTTTGTCGTGTTTGTCATGGCTCAGCTGTGGCTCAGTTTTCCACTTCTTAAGCTGCTTTTTTTTTCCTTTATCTCCAGAGTCTATTTGACATGAAAACTTTGCACTTCTGATCTGGCTTTAGCACCTTGTTGTCCATGCCCATCCTTTATATAAATCTTGAAGCCAAAATCAACCCTTTTTTTAATGTATGTATATATTTAATTCTTCAGCCTCTTCTTTCCCATGTTGGAACCATTTCTGAAAATGGGAAAACACATAAGTCTCTATTGGTATTTTCCTCTGGGTTTCACTTTTCTCACATATACCATGGTAATAAAGAACTTAGAACATAATAAGAGCTAAATAAAGTTAGTTGAGTAAGTGAATGAGTGAGAGAATAAAAATAATATATGAGAAAGGTTTTCTTGTCAACAGAAGAAGGGTCAGCTGACTCTTCCAAAAGAAAACTTGGATTTATGAAGACCCATAACCTTTCTTCCTCTCTATTGGAAATACAAGATAGTCCTTCACCTTTCTGCCTTAGCCTGACAGCATCTTAGTCCTGAAAGTGGTACATGAGCCCTAGAGCCACCTATCAACCATCGTCATCAACCATAGGCTGGGAATCTCGTGGTCTACTGTGGGAGATTACATAAACTGAAGGACAGCCTCCAGATGTTAGCAGTTTCTGTTCATTTTTTCTTCCTTTTCAACAACAATAATAATAATAATTAAAACAAACACAACCCTTGTCCCCCCCACCTGCACCCCTGAAACTACAAACAGGTGGAGCCAAATGCTCTAGTGTAACTCAGACACTGACCCTTGGCAAGGCTGCCTTGCACTGAGTCACCCAGCCATACCAGCTGCTTCATGAACTGGGACAGAGGCTCCAGAAAGAGATCATGGTCATGCCATGAGAAGCCCCAGAGCCAGGCTTTCTCTCTCTCTACCTCCCACCCTGAAGCCTTGGCCTCCAACTTAAATGGATGTATTTTGGAGAACTAGGTGGCTTAAGAGATTAGTAATGAGATCCCAAGTCTTTCAGGACTGGGTCAGGAGTTCAGAGGCAAGCCTGGGTGACTGGTGAGTGGCATAATTAGAGAGCCAGGGCAGCCTGGGAGGGCCTCTGTGAAATAAGCCCGGACGGGCTTTTCATGGCCGCAGTTGTCAGCTGCACAAAAGCCTACCACCACATCCGACACTAATCACTCTGCCTTGTTAGAGGATTTACTAGCTGGAGAATCCTGAGCCACCATCCAGCCTTCTAAAAGCCAGTGTCCAGAATGGGCTTAGGCTAGTGCCTGGCTTTTGTCTGCATGTAGGGAGAGCACACCAACCCTACACTGAGGACACACGAGAACTAACATTTCCTGTCCCTTAAATTGCGAACTGGAATTGTATCTATTATTACTGCCATTGTTATTGTGATTTTTTTACTCTGACTGAAAAAATAGAACATGAATTACCCTACTTACAGGAAGGAGGGGTTGAAGAAAATTGGGGTGATATCTGATATCACACCTCTATTGTAGCTGGCCTTGCTATGAGCATCATTTACATTGTGTGAGTCTTGGTTTCCTCACCAGTAGAATGGAATAGATCAGAAGTAGGAAACACAAACAGAAATCATATCCAGACTTCAGCCCCTTGACAAGTAAGGCTTTGGCATGCTTTTTATCCTTTCTGAACCCCAAAGCATCGAGAAGTATATCCCCAAGACCATGAGGACTGTGCTTGGGACATAAAAGTTGGCCAGTAAATGATATGAAAGAAACTAGTGTCCTCAACTTCATGGATACTGTCTTGGCTATTTTCTTAGACAGTTGAGATATCCATTTCTGTCCATTAGGAATTCAAAGCCACTTTCTAAGAAATAAGCAACTGAATATGCAGTCATTTTCCAGTAATCAGCTCTGTAACAATGATTCAGAGACATATCTCCTCTGTGAGATTTAGTTAACCCATCTGTAAGCCATCTTAGTAACGAACAGAGAACCATATATTAAGGAATTTCAATGGGAAAGCCCACCTTTCCTCCTGGTCACAACCAGACCAAAGGCTTGCACACCAAATTACAAGACTTTGCGTATGTAAAGAGAAGCAATATTGGCCTGTATTGGATCTCTAAGGAATATGAAAGGCATAATATGCTAGGGAAAGCTCCCTGTGTGTGGGGGGCACATGCATAATGAGGTACTATTCAAGGCTGAACAGAAACCCAAGGCTAGAGGGCTTTAAATGCCAAGTTCTTATTGGGAAGCATCTCCTAGGCAGAGGTCTGTTGTTATTTCCAGAACTCTAGGAGGGCGAAGGAAGCACCTCTCTGTCCTGTACACAGGAAATGCTTCTTTGCTTGATATTCTGTTGACACCATATAATAAATCCTCAGACTGGAAGAAAGGCAACCCACCCTTCCCCTTCTCTCTATCTCTTTAAGGCAGGCATCAAAGGGGAAAGTGCTCAGCAGGCCTGGGGAAAGTGATAATTGTTTCTAATGGTCAGGTGAAAGAAAGCCAGCTCCCCATCCCTCCTCCTTCTGCATTGTTATTAAGTGTGGAGAATGGAGGTTGGAGGAAGAAACTGGAGCTGTGTGTATGTGTATGTGTGTTGCATTGTACATCTCTTAACCCTTTATTGCCTTTCAAGTTTCCATGTTTAGTGGGTCAGCGTGAGAATCAGGGGTAGAGAATACCAGTAAAAATGGGCTTAGAAATGGTGAAAACTACCCAGATGAGATAGGTCTATGTTGTTCTGCAGGCAGCGGGAGCCCTGAATCAGGATGGAATGTTTGAACTACATTCATTGTGTCGGTCAACTGATCTCACCTATGTGAAGTATTATTGCCCCAAGTTTACCTTTACATCCTGCTAATACTTTCTCAGGGCCTACTTTGAACTTAGTCTGTTCTCAATATTGATAATGTATAGTTAAGACTTCAGTCTGGCCCACAGGGAGTTAATGCTCAAGTTCAAGGACTAATTGGCTTCATCTCTTAAGTCAGTTCTGATCAATTTGAAGTATCTCTCCATGGCATTTTGTTAAAATAACCTAGAGAGCCAGTTGTGGTGGCACATACCTTTATTCCCAGTACTTGGGAGGCAGAGGCAGGTGGATCTTTGAAAGTTTGACACCAGCCTGGTCTACAGAGCGAGTTCCAGGATAGCCAGGACTGTTACCCTGAGAAACCTTATCTTGAAAAGCCACAAAGAAGAAGAGGAG
>LOJH01019235.1:4225-17071 GCA_001685095.1 Ellobius talpinus | reverse complement strand
GGGTCGTGGCTTACCGGGAAGATTCTAACCCACGTCCATCTCCAGCCAGAGCTTCATGGTGTCTGCCTGACTTTGCTTTCTTCAGCAAATCCTACCAATAGAAAAGAATCCGTAGATCAAGAAATAAACTTTGGATCAATTCAGAATCACAAACAGAAGCTGGGGAAGAATGTTAAAGAAGAGAAAATATAAGAAAAATGATAGTGTAAGCCTAGAAATTAATAGACTGGTCATCTACATTTAGAATGCACATAAGGAAAAAAAAGTCCCAAGAGTGGCCTAAGAATGAACAGCTATGAAACCGCAATGAACTTTACAGGAAGAACAATATATAAAACACACTGTAACAGTTACACATCTCAATTCTAGAGCTTAATTGTGAATTTCAAGTCTGTCCAAATTCACCGCCCTGGATTTCTCTGAAAGAAAAGAGAATAGTGCTTTGTATTATTGCTCAGCAAGCAAATACATCAGAAGTGTTTGATTATTATTGTTGCTGATAAATTACCTGAACACATCAAAAGAATTTCATAAACAGAAAGATCTTATAGAATGAAAACAATCAGTGTTAAAAAAAAAAACCCAGGCCCTGTGTCTGATTTAAAAGCCAGTGGGACATCTGCTTGGCTGATACCATAATTGGCTACCAGCCTGTTGTTTTGCTAGAAGAGGGACCTTAAGTCCTGTGGATATTATTTGCTCTTAGTCCAGGGGGACCTAAGTTTCCATTAGATTACAAGCTCTATATACTCATCCAAATGTGTGTAAAGCTCTTGCAGCATTTTTTTATTTATTCTCGGTATTTTTCAAGTACTGGGTTTCTTGACTTCCCTGTGGTTCTTGGACTGCAAGAATTTCTTCTTGAATCTATCTTTAAAGGTGCCCTTTATCTTGCTGCATAGTATTGTGAAGTCTTCCTATGAGAACAAAACTAAACAGTTTCACAATCCTCCTCAGTACTGCTCAAGGGATATATACATAGGAATGAATATATAAATTTATTATATATTTTATCGTATATTAATATATTTATAAATATTATTTGATAGATAAGTATTCTACAGCCAAGAACGTGTGCTAAAATTATTTGTTTATAGGCTACAAATATCCTATCATGTATTTCAATTTATCTCCAGATTACTTGTAATACTCTAATACAAACAAAATATAAACTCCTAAATTATTTATAGAGATAATAAAAAGAAAACGTCTGTATATTTTTAATACAGATGAAAATTTTATTCAAATCATTTTCATGTGGTGTTGGCTTGGTCTACATTTGAAAAACAGAAATCACCAAGGACTGATAACCTCATGTTTCAACATTACTGTTCACTTGTGTTCTTATCTGACTAAAAACATATTTGCTTGTTCATTTATTCTCATTTTCAACCATAAAATAGTATTTCAACATTTGATCTGTGCTAGCCACTGTAGCTCAATGTATGTTCATGGTTACCCAAAGAAATTTCTACAATTCCATATAAGACTTTGTTATTAACCTCACACTTTCTCTCACATCATTGCACAAGCAAAAACCTACCGTGCCTTCAAAAATCATTTTTTAAAGAACAACCTTCATTCTGGAACCTACTTTTAATCAAGTTACCCTCTATTCATCAGTAGCTGCTTTTCAGGCTTTTCCCCATCCATTTCTTCCTCTCTGTATCCACCATCATTGCTCTTATAGGCTTTATCAATGAAACTCAGATTTCGTTATGTATTTATCACAGTACTTCAAATGCCTAAGTTATTTCAAGCCTTCTCCTTGTTCCTATGGTAGGAATAATCCCTACGGATCCTGTGTCATCTCTTCTTACTCCTTCTTTCTCTCTCCCATTCTGATTTTCCTTCTGCCTTTAATGTTCGCATCTTTCATCCTCCTTCTTCTCCATGGTTCACTGTCTTTACTGACCCTTATTTTTAAATACTTTCCTAATTGTTTGCTCATTAACACTATTTACTCTTATAAATCAGTTCATTTCATTCCTGTGTAAACAAACACAAGATACCTGTTTATAGATGTGCATTCACTAGATAATAAAACAGATGCACAAGCCTTAGCATCTAGTTTATCACATAAAATAATATATTCATGTGTACAGAATTTCAATATAGCTTGCTACTATGTTAATAAATAAAGGACCACCCATTTAAAAAAAAGAAAAAATGTTTCTTTGGGCTTCGCTGTGTTATGCAAATTGTTGGCGAGGCTTTCGTAGTCAGTGAAGATGTTAAAGGAAGAGAGGATTAAATGGAATATGAAGGTTTTTGACATATTATGCTTTGGGGAAATACTTAAGAGAACATATTAGATATTTATCTTAATAGTATGGATTTCCTTCAGGTTTCATTCTTAATAGTGAGCAAATAGGAACCAATTTCTTCTAAATCCAATACTTTACAAACATGTTACTGTAATCTTTAAATGTACATGTAATGTCACCGTGAGCCTTACAGCACATGTATTTTGTACAATAACTAAATCTACCTAGCTAATATAGGTCCTTCTTTATGTGCTACCCATGTGTAATAAAAGTCTTAACTTCTCTATTAACACTTTTCAGTGGGGAAATACTTTAAAGCCAGTTTTATGGCATACCTTGACAAACGTGTTTTACATCATGAGTTTTGGGGCAATGTGAGCTACAGTGTGAGATACTGTTTCCAAGCTATGACCCTCCACCACCAAGAAAATAATTAAGTTTGGAGAGGGAGTCACAATGAAACCTTTGGCTTCATTTGATGTTTAGAAAAAGACATTACAGGTGGTAGATTTAAGAACGAGTTAGGCAGAGAAATGTAAAGCAGAACAGTTGTCACCATTGTGACAAAGTTGTCTATCAGGAAGATGTTCCTTAAGAGTGACAGCTTTGAATGACACCATCGATTCCACGCTAACAAGGAAAATAAAGCTACAGATAATCCCAGGAGGAATTTACTGATATACTTAGTTCTAAATTAGCCATCAAACATCTTTTTGCGGCTAACACAGACAAGGATTATGGACTAATGTAAGTTATAAGGGTAAATCAGAAGACTGAGATACTAGGCCAATCGGTTTCTAATTAATGTAGACCTCTGTGCGATTTCTTTGGGATTTAATGACTGCGGGAACCGGGCAGGACAGAAATCTCAGTCAACAACTTTATACGCAAAATCATGTTTTCTTAGTAATGTAAGAGTCATACTGCGTTATATTTGGGAATATGATGTTCAAACTTCACATAGATGATTCTTCCTACTATCGAGCAAAAAGTGAACCCCTGCAATCATTACCACTTGGTTACCCCTCCCATCTTTCACCTATCATAACTCAGGTTGCACTTGGGGTGCTGTTATCAGAACTGCCCTTTCAGGTCCCAGGTCAGAGTCTTATACAAGCTGTCAGGAGGAGGACACATACACGAAAGATGACAGAGACCCCCCTACAATTGGGGATTGCAGTCTGTCTTTTTGTGTTTGTTCAGATATAATGCTTTATACATATATACCAGATGAGTTCCTGGTATCTGAGCTCTTCTCCCTGGGGGACGTGTCTGTGCTTTTCCTAACTATGCCTAAACAAGAATAAGTAAGTAAATAAATTAATTAATACAAATAATCAATCCTTGTTATTGTTCATAGGATGGCTAGTCTGATACAAGTAAAGGGCAGGTGAAATTAATGCTTGACCTGTAACTATGATACAGTCAAAATTGCATAAGTTAGACACTTAGATGAACTCCTTTTTAGCACTTTCAATATTTATATATTTTTAGTTTATTTGCTGTAGAATGGGCTTATAACTATTAAGTTGATTGGAAAGGCTCATTTGGGATAAGGAAACAAAATGGTACTATTTGTTACTAGAGAGTTTCCCATAAAACATGGAACTCTATGTCCTGTCTTTCCCTTAGTATCTTCCTAGACCTTTCTAGAATAGTTACTAAATAAAAATACTTAGCATCTGAAAAGAAACAGAGCATTGTACTACCTGACTTTGTTGGTCTTTCCTGGACTTTCCGTTTAACTAGAGAGAAATTCTTAATGAATGGATTTTTTAATAAACTGGTGATGTGTTGATAAAAACATGCCACTGTATTATCAGAGTTTGACTTTAATCACAGGATTTATTCAGATTGAAGGGCATGCTTTATTCATGTACCTACCAGCAGTATAAGCAAAACTCACTTTAAACCGACTGCAGGAAACCACCAAGAGATTTTAAATAACAGTAATTCAAACCTAAACACCACAGTAATGTGTGGTACACTCTGATTCATTAGTTAAGTTAAATGAGAATGACCAAACTATAAGTAAAAAGAGGGGAAAACATGCTAGGAAAGCTTACCACAGAGACATTCTCATTTTAGGGAATGATACGTAATATGAAGTAACTTCCACTAGTGACTGGAGCAGAACTTTGTTTATTAAACCATGGCGAACTGCTGTTTTACGCTTGATCAGAAAGAATCAAAACAAAACAAAACAAAACAACAACAACAACAAAAAACACCCAAGACTATCTCTAAGAGCAAATGAGAATCATGAGAAGCAAACCTACCAGCAGTCCCGGGTCATTTTGAATGTCTGTGTTTTATAAACTCAGCAACTATTTCTTATAGGACATAGAAAGGTTTCAGCAGGAAGAGGATTAAGGGTTTTATTTACCAAAACTGAGGCACAAAATGAGGGTGATTTTTCACATTAGCTTTCATTTCATTTGGCTCAGGTGTCAGCGTCCTATATTTATCTCCTCTTCAGCATGTGTCTGAAGTGCTGGAATGCTCGGGATGTCAGTGGCTGTCAGATGTCAGGATAGCCTGGAGGACAAACGAATGGTTGAGACCGTGCATCTCCTCCCAGAGTTCTCAGCTGCTGGGCAGTGGGTCTGGTATGTTTACTCTCTGTACCTCCTTCAACCGTCTCCCTGAAGCAAATCTTAAAATGCTCTGACGGCAAGCAAGCTCCTCTAGAAGCTGGTGAGCAGAATGACTCTTATTTAGGAGTAACTGTCTGTGTCTTTGTAGCTGATGTGCTCTTTTCTAGGAAACAATAACGTGAACTCTCTGAGAAGGCGTATGCTATCTGAAATAATAATTTAATCGGTAATGCTTCTGTTAAAAAGCTTATTTGCCTACAACTAAGAAGATAAGGACAATTAATTTTGAATCCTTAAATTTTAGATTTAACAAATCTCCCAATTTATTCTATAAGACTTCCCCTTTAGAATTTCATATCTCATTTTTTGTTTATATGAGGAAGCAAAGTTCTTGCCAAATTTCAGTTGAAATTTTTATTCCTGTATATTTTCAAAGTTTACTTCTCATACCTAAATCTTATTTCATACCACAGTGAAATATGTTCATGTTTTAGGCCTTTTAGAATATGATCTTTTGATCATATTACTCTAAAACAATGAATTAGAGTTTTTTGCTTAAAGGTCACAAAAATGGTTTTTAAAACACAGAGTGGAAATGAATGGGCTTTGTGTAGCTGCTCTGAAATGTTTTCTGGCTTCCGGTAACAACTGACTTAATGCACAAAAGTAATAGAAAGCTTCACACTCTTAGCTCGGTAAAACTAGAAGAGTAGGAAAGAAGTGTTTCTACGCATGAAAGTACGGATCACTGGTGATCACGTATCATTGACCAGTGTTCCCCAGATTTGTTCTTCGTGGGTCAGTGGAAGATTTGATTGCACAGCAGATACTTTTCTAATGGTGTGTTTTATATAAATAAATGCAAATAATCCTAGAGTAGCAACTTTTCATAACGTAAAACTAACCGGGTGCTTAATTGGTTAAATATCTGCTAATACTGACTTGGTAATTTCTTCTGACTTTCCAGTCTATTTTGAAAAAAAAATTAGGACTGAATTAGATGCGCGTCTTTACTGGGAAACGTCACTCTCGCTGACTTTTGTCCTGGAGAACGGCTGTTTGGGATGAGGCTTACTTCTGTGTAAGGAAGTCTGGCTGATTCTTTAAAAAGGTGTAGATGTGTTGATCCCTTTCTGGGAGAGAACTCCAAAAAAGAAAGGACTCTGGATCAAATAAAGACAAACAGGCCACTGCTTTCTTCTCAGGTATACTTAAAGAATAAGAGTGGATTTGTGATCAGCGAGACTTCTATGAGCCTGAGAGGAGGACGGAGAAATAGCTCCAAATGATGTACTTCATAAGCACTAATTATGTGAAATTGGATCCACACATAAAGGGCAAGGACAACTTTGCAATGGAATGGTGTGAGAGTTTAGGAAAGAGATCAAGTGCTTGAGGAGAGGAAAACAATTTCACCTCGGAAACAGCAAAATGACAATCGCTAGGACTCAGAAGATGGCTGTTAGAGGGGAAAGGTGTCTCAAGTGCTGTAAAATTAGTGCCAAAGGTAAGGGTAGGGTCACCCCGGGAGTGACAGAAAAACAAATATTATCAGAGGATCGATGCAACCGTGCTTCACTGCACTTCTCAACCCCATTCTTTAAGATGACAACTTAAAAATTTAATCAGACATTCTTAATATTGGAAAATTTACCTTCATAGTTACTTCTGTTGGCTTGGAAAAGTTACGATATTTAAAAGTAGGAATTCTTCAAAAATTGAGGGCCTACACGGGTATGCACCAGATCCTTCGTGTATATATTATGGCTTCTACAACTTCCGGTTTAGTGTTTTTACGAGGTTCACGAGTATGTGAACGAGTGAACCTGTTTCCTGTGCCTTCTCTTTTCACCTTTCTGTTTGTTGTTTTTTCCAATTCTGATGTGTTACTTTTTGTTTTATCTTTATACTGTAACAAATTTATTATATTTTAATTATCATTCCTTAGTAACTTGTTTGTTTTCTAATGAGCATGAGAAAGGGATTAGATCTTGATGGGAGGGGAAGTAGGGAAGAATAGGGAGAAGTAGAAGGAGTAGAAAGTAAAATCAAGATTAATTATGGGAGAAAAAAGGTTTAGTTCCAAAAGAAAGAAAAATGTTAAGAAAAAAGAATTCCTGTAAATTGAAATAGGAAATGATGTTTGTGAGTTCCTGTGTTTTCATGTTGAAGATTGTTAGGAGAGAAGCTGTAGTATGCATTAGTCTTTACACCTGGGTCCTAAAGAGTATTTAGTCCTTGAAATCGTTCCTGCAAGCAGTCTGTGAAAACAGGAAATAGTCACGAACTCGAAGTGCACAGGGAACGTAGAAGGAATTATAAGTTCAGGAAAAAGTTCTACTATTTCATTTCTTTTGTGCAGAACAGAGCGTGGGACACTGAAAGCATGTGTGAAGGGCTAGCAGTCTGCCGGAGATTGTTGACACCTTTGTTTGCTTGTTTGGAGACAGAATCTCAAATATCCAAGCATGACCTTAAACTCACTATGTAGGTAGGGTAGGATGACCTTGAATTTATGATCCTCTTCTCCCAACTGCTGGAATTACAGGTACAGGCTTATAAACCCCTTTACATGGTCCTGATGATCAAACCCAGGACCTCACGCTTGAATGCCACATAATCAGTCTACCAAGTGGTCCTCAGGCCCAGTAATCCTTTAAGAAGAAGAATAGGGTAAATTCTATTTTGTGTCTTTTACAAAATGGACAATGTGCAAAAATTATAGCAGCTTTCCTTAGGTGCTTTTTAATTCACTACTAAATAGTTGAAGATGTTTTGTGATGTACCCAGAGACCTTTGACACAGAAGCCCTGGTATACAAAAGAAATGGCAGGAAATTGCCTAGATGATGGAAGGAACATATGAGACCACTTGGCTGCTTTCACCAAGACCAGGGCATGATCTACTAGGAAGAGACTGCTTTGCCATTCAGTGCTTTTAAGGTTTAAATGTGGATTAAGGAAAACTATTATTATTTCTGTCCTTGATATGTCTTTTCTTCAAATGTGTCAAGTATAAATTTTATGGGCCTGTCAGATTTTTGTAGCAAGTTCAAAAAGATATTGGGACATAATGGACAAGTTGTTCTTTGCGCTTTCATCAGGAGACTCGAGCAGGAGGATGTGATTACAGGTCACATCCTGGACTAAACAGTGAAACTGTCTGAAAGAAAGAAATAAAGCTACCATCGCCACAAAATTGACTCTTAATTATCTTGTCATGTTTAAGATGTGATTTAATTAAGGTCATTCAGTTTGATTGCAATTCACTTAGAGATCAATTTTGTCCTTTGGGGAAAGTTAGTTCCACACTGTATGGAATGTAGCCGATGCCATCCCAAGGTGCACTTGCTCCATCTCATCCAAGAAAGTTGAGAAATGATGTAATAAAAACAGCTTATTTGGTTCAGTAGCTCCATGGCGTAGAACCCCAAACACTAAATGAGTAAAACTGCCTTTCTAAGACGTGACATGATGAGGGAAACATAAAACAGCGATACTTGGTGGGATTATTGTTTTTTAGATTCACCCATTCGTGAATGAGAACTATCTAGGCGTCTATTTTAGACAGCAGAAAACACTATTAGACTATGTTGGCCCCTTATATGGAAGCAGTATCTTTTTAGAAGTTCTCACTTTACTTATATAGAATGAAACCTTCTGATGTAATTAATAAACAAAACCAAAGCATTAATAATGAATACTTAGGAAGCATTTGCAGGGATTTCTTCTTTGGTTCCCATAGACAGCAGAGCAGTCTCCTGAAGGAAAAAAGGATCAAACAGGAAATAGAGTTAGTTAGAAAAGTAATAAAAGAAGGGAAGGAGGCACAGAGTTGCTTGCTTCCCTGCCTGTTCAGATGTATGCCTTATCCTTACCATGACAGTCAACTTCGTAGAGCAAGATTGCTTTGTGCTTCAGAATTGCATGGTCACACATACAAGAATGTGTAGTATTGCTCAGAGTTGTTAGCTGAAATAAAAGGCCCATGAATAGGCAAGGTCCTTCAAAGTCTCACTTGTAAGAATGAGCAGTGTTTCAGCAGCAAGTGGCCTTTAAATATATTCCTAGTTATTTAAAAAATATTATAACTAAAAGTATTTTTTATCTCAAATGTCCACTAAGGACTATGACCGCAAAGTAATCATTTGAATAATTTAATAATTAGCTTCTTTCACCTCATGTTTCACAACAACCTGAGAAATATCCATGCATGGGATCTATAAAGCACAGAGATTTGTGAAATATTTTTAATAGAATATGGGATTAGATGTTGTTAAAGATTATTGCCACCTATGTCAGTACCCTTATCCGTCGTTTTTTTTTTCTAATTTGGTTGTTTCTTTTGTTGACGCTTATCCATCTGCTTTCAGTTTTGCTTCTCAAAAATGAAACAGATCATCCACTCACAAAATTAGTTCTAAGACAGATGAGAAGATTGCTCTATATTTTGTGTGTGTGTGTGTGTGATTCTTAATGAAAACCCAGTTACTGGAAATTCTTCAGTGACTCAGTCCACAAAGTTCATTCATTTTGCCCAGGAATGATGTCTGACTCTTTTTTCCACTTGCAATCAAGCCACAGACTATCTTCTGTGTGCAGTTACCTAGACTCCTTTTCCTACATGCACCTTCCTTAGATAAAATCAATGGAAACCCTGAGCACTTTATTTCCCATTGTTTGTCCAAAGATCTTCTTGAGGAGTTATTAAATTTTCTCCTGCCTCGTTGTGATTTTTCATGCTTTTACTTTATGAATGACCACAATTCATGCAGTAAATGCTCTTTCAGGCGTGACCACATTTTCCTCGATGTAGTGGATGCGCCTGACTAATCAAAGAGCTCAGCTATCACCTGTTGATTTCCTTTCTTGGTTTTTGTGTCACTTTATTGAAAGAGAACAGAAAGTTCACCCTTCTGTCTGCTCTGCTTCTGTATGTGGCAACCTTGCTCTGTAGTCTATGACAGTGTAGTGCAAAATACTTTGTTTTTATCAACAAACACGAGGAAATACAAGCATAAACAAGGGAAAAGAAAATCTTTGCATTGGAAGACAGAACAAAAAGTAGTTGACCACAATTATCCCATTACCTTCTCCAGGCCATTAATATTCCTTTTGAGTGTCCAGGATGACATTTTGCCTTTTTATCAATTCTGCCACACACGGCGTCTGTACATAGTAACAGGGGGAGCATTTCTGAAGGTGAAGTTCGGTAGAGTAAACAAAAGCAACTGAATCAAGTTGAATGCTCTTTCATTCAAAGAGAAGAATGCTTAGTGTTCATTTTCCAGGACACAGCAAGGAATCTGGTTGTGCTTCCTGATACTTTGACACAAATCTACTTTTGGCTATTCCCGTAACGTTCACATTTTATTTTACTGCTAAATCATCAAACATTAGAAGTGGATATGGTTCTTCAAAGAATTTTAAATCAATATCTACTGACCTATGCAAAGGACTCAGACTAATAGACATTCAAAATGCCTGTACAGATTTGGCGAGGAGAGAGTGCCATTCCCTTTCCAATTTTCAGATTTTCTGAGTCTACCCCTTCATACCTATTGTCTTCTAACAGACCTTCTCCATGTTCATTGTTTGATATGCATCTTGTAGCTATAATCTAATATATTGGACTCATGTATCTCTGTGTCTAGTGCTCAAGTTACAGATGCTAATACTCCACACATTGACTTAAAACTATCTAAGCTCTTTCAACATACATGCTTGCCTCTCTGATATTTCATAGTGACCATGGTTTCATTAAAAAACATGAGAAATGCTCCTCCCAAAATCTTTGTGACTTATTTTATTTAAATCTGTACTAGGTTTTAGTAAAATATCTGCATATAAATTGTATTCTTTAAATTATTTTATTATAAATAAATAGGTAAAATATGCTTATTGCCCACATTAGATAACCCATAAGACTCTGCTAACCATTTTTGAAATGATTAGTATTTAATGGAAATCATTGTGAATTATTAGTTAAGGTATCTGTTTTTTATTTCCATCTCATATATGTTTAAGCTGAGATCTTCCAAAGTCCCAGGTCTTTGATTTTGGGCATATAGTAAAATCTGTTCTGTCTCTGTTTTTTTTTTTTAAGTAAAATGTGGGCAATAAATGTCTATCTCTCACAAGGTGGTTCTAGAAAATTAATAAATAAACATATGTTTATGCCAGTGAATTTCATGTGATAAGTGATTTTGATAGCATAAACACAAAATTTTACACTGATTAGAAAGTACTATGTAGTATTACTATTTTAAATGACTAAACAGAGTAATTAAGTGACTGACCCAGGATTCTGCAGCTAGAAAAGAAGTGCTCTTTTTAAACTCAGACGGGACTAACCTGTCTCCCAACTTTTCATCTCTCTGTCAGCGGTACCTTCTCTCATCTTGTTAGTCAGTCCCAAATCCTGGGGCTCATTCTTGATAATGACCTACCGTGACCCAGTTGTCTCTTTCACGGTCTCAGTGTCCCCTGACGTACCCATATTTCTGAAATCTTTCGTATTGTCTTCTTCCAGTACCTCTGGCTAAGTGAGCTACGCATTTCCTTCCTAGATCCTTTTTAGTACCCTTCCTCTGCACGTACCTGCAGCTGTTCTCCTCAATGGCTGTTCTTCTCCTTCAGCTTAGACGTAAGAACGTGAATACCTATGTATTGAAAGGAATTTGCTGTGTTGTATGCTAATGAAAGGCTTAAGAGACCTTTTATGCTTACTTTCTTAGTTATTTCTACCTCTAAAACTCATACGCCACACTGAAACCTTCCTACAATCCTGTTTCTCCAGTTATCTAGCCTTCTACTGTATGTTCTTATTATGCATCTATCTGAAAACTATTTTTGCCTCCTGCCGAACTTCACTCCATCCTATACCTGGGCTTGCTTTCCACAGTCCTCAAGTCCATTCTGTCGTCCTCCACCAACAGTGCACGATCCCTCCTTTCTCTTCCTCTGGCACTCACTCTCCGTACCGAGGAGTAGCTGTCGCATTCTAGTACAATCAGTGGTTTAAGACTTTGCCCTCCTGTTTACCTATGATCTCTTTGAAGGCGATACCCGTGTTGTGGTTCCTTGCATATAGCTTAAGAGGCCACAGTCACCTGAGTGCTCTCTCCCATTTCTGTATTCCTGGCCCTGGAAAGGCTGAGACAGGCAGGTCACCATGTCATTTCAGTGTACACTACAGAATGAGACTGTATCTTTTAGAAAATAGTCCAGGGGTTGAAGAGACGAATCACTGTTTAGAGTACTTGTTGATCTTCCAGAGTGCCTGGCTTGATTGCCAGTGTCTACATGGTGGTTCACAGCTTTCTGTTGCTCCAATTTCAGGGGATACGATGTCCTTTTCTGGTCTGTGGGGGCACCATGCATACACACGGTGCACTGATACATATAGGCAAGCCCCTCCTACTCATAAAATACTAAATAAGTAAGCAAATTTTTTTTTAAAAAATAAAAAGTGAAGTATAGGGTATGAGAGTAAGTGCACATATATATTGCCAATTTAAACAAAAAATAATTCAAAAGGAATACAAAAACCTCAGAACATTAAATTAAAAATAAGATCAAAAATGTTTGGAAGGGAATTTGCCTGTGTGCTTGGTGTTAATCTGCCAGGGATATTAACAGAACGGAGACATATCGGAATTTGTTTGGGGTTTCAGGCATGACTGGCCAATGGGTGTTTGCTATGTAGGCAAAGGGTTGAGGGCAAGTTAAGATTAGGGAAGGACATGCTCCAGACAGGGAGAGCCATGCTCAGAGTCTGAGTGCGCTTTAAATGCTTCATGAAATTAAAGACCGACAAACATAGGAAATCAGGCAGTGAGAATACACAGCTTGGTTTAACTGATTAAACCAGACTAGGCTTAGTTGTCAGAAATCAGTGAAGATTAGAATGCTTTAAAAAGTTCACTATATTTATATTGTCGTAATAACAACTAGTATTATTATTATTATTATTATTATTAT
>LOJH01019233.1:0-12243 GCA_001685095.1 Ellobius talpinus | reverse complement strand
GGACTTTTGGAAGAGCAGACAATGCTCTTAACCACTGAGCCATCTCTCCAGCCCTCCTAATCCACTCTTTAAGTAACAGTTTGAAAATCAGTTCACCATCGTGTCTCTTTAAGTAAAAAATTAACATTCCACTTTCTTTTCACCTAAGCAGATTCTGCAAGGAGAATAGATTTGAGCCATCATTTTTCTGAAACTTCCTGTATATGTTCAAGTATATGAAATATGCTTTTCCAATAATGATACTACTGCCAAAGACAGAAAACTGGGGCCATGTTTACTTGGAAATCAAGAATATTGTGTGCTGGGAAGATAAAACCAAGTTCTAATTGTTCCTTTCTACCAGCTAGAGAGAACTTTCTATTTATTTATTTATTTATTTATTTTGATATGGAACTAACAAAATAGTAGCATTTTTCTCATTGGCTAAATTATTCCTAAACCCAACTTACAGAAGTTATATGGGTGGGCAAGGTGCCTGCCTAAGGTATCTGATTGGTCTAATAAAGAGCTGAATGTCCAATAGCTAGACAGAAGAGGGATATGTGAGGCTGGCAGGCAGAGAGAATAAAGAGGAGGAGAAATCTAGGTTTGGAGGAGTAGAGAATGAGGGAGGCACCAGGGGACAGAAGCCAGGGAGTAATTAGCCGGTCAGACATAGAGACAGTAAGAAAGTAAGAAAAGGTAAAAGTCCCTGTGGCAAGAGTTAGATAAAAAGAAACAGTTTAATTTAAGTTATAAGAGTTAGCCAAAGAGAAACAGGTTAAGTTAGCCAAAGAGAAACAGTTTAATTTAAGTTATAAGAGTTAGCCAAAGAGAAACAGGTTAAGTTAGCCAAGAGAAACAGGTTAATTTAAGTTAAAAGAGTTAGCCAGAAATGTGCCTAAGCTAGGCTGAGCATTCAAAACTAATAATAAGTCTCTGTGTTATGATTTGGGAATGGTTGATGATCCAAAAGAAAATGCCTGGTACATTTGGCACCCATATTGGGTGCCAGATGAAGCATTTATCTAGTTATTCTTTATCAATAAAAACTCAGATACTGGAGTAAGAACCCAAATGATCAGAGAAGTGGCAGAGAAGTGACCAGGGACCTCCTTTCTCTCTGGTTCCTTGATCCAAAAGGAACGAGATCCAATCTAAGACCTCCCTTACTACTTCCTGTGTCTCTCTATCTGTCCTCACTCCTCCAAAACCTCTATGATTAATTTTGCTCAGCTAGTAGCTTGCTCCACCTTCTGATTCAAAGCAAACTTTATTGTCAGTCTCAGGAGTGTCAGGATGCAATCAATATTACAGACAATAGGCTGCATAGTCCTAATCTGAAAATCCTTGATCTCCTGAGTCCTTTAATGATGTTGTGTATTAACATCTGGATAAAAAGATATGGAAAAATGGGATACCGTGCATGGTACATAAGGAAAATTATGAAACTCTTGGATGTTGCAGGAGCAGCAGGTGAGGCAGGGCTAAAAGGGGCAGAAGAAAAGAGAATTTGAATTTTTATCTTTAGTGAAATCTATTAAATCTAAAAGCCATTGGTTTAGCTGAATATTTGGTAGAAGCTAGTAGTCAAGGGAGTCTGGTCCATCTGTGAGGAGGAACACAAAACAAGACTTCAAGACAAAGATGATGATGTTGAACTCGGTTCCTGAGATGTTGTGGGAAGAAGTTGTATTTCCCCAGTCTGTAGCTACCTGATTGAATGACACCTGCATGTTTTCAAATATGATAGTATCTAAATTTACTGTATTATTTATGTGGGCATACATTTATTTTTATGTTAGTTTAACTTGCCAATAGGAGAAGCAGCACATTTCTGCCCTATATAATATACTATAACGCTTAAAGGAAAGATAGCCTAAATTGATGGTAGTCAGAATGGGATGTGGGGACAGTTTGGCCTTTTGGAGATGTTTGTTAGTCTCCATCACAATTTCTAGTCATCACAATGGGAAGTTTCCTCTGTTACCTGTGAGTAGAGGCAAGTGATATTGTTCAGGATTCTGCTATGCACAAGAAAGACCCATTGCTAAGAATTTATGACCTTAGACTTCAGTTAGGCCAAGACCAAACCATGTCTTAGAACAATCACTTACTTCACAGAGAGAACTCAAGCTTCAAAGAGGCTATTGATGTATGCCAAGTCTCACTGAGAAAACAAAAGCAATAAGTCCTCTAGCGCACTCCCAGTATGCCATTTTCTTCTAAAAGCCACCATTCTACATGGAACTGACGGAAAATAAACACTCCTGTGAACCCATTAGACTTTAGATATAGTACATAATTCTACAAATCTTTAAAACACAGCACAGCTAACAAGCATTAGGATGACCAGGCAAGGAGGAGAACAGAGAATTCAATTATTTAACACATATTTCGATATACTACAAGAGCCAGTTTTGTATTTGATCAAATAACAACCCAATATAGTGGGTCTTCATGCATTTCACAACTGCCTGGAAGCTATGAGAACATATATTGCTAGAACCTACATAGAGAAGTTCTACTCAGTATGTCTACAGTGAGGCCTGAAGATCTTCTTTCTGACAAATTCCATGAAGATGCTGATATTGATAGCCAGACCACTGAGAACTACTGGCCTAGCATTTGATAAGGAAATGGCAAATGTTGGCCCAAGGGTATAGGTATTTAAAACTCCAATGTCACTCTATCACCTTTAGCATAGAGTGATTAATGTTAATTCACACAAAGGAATAAGTGGCAGGATCAAAACCATTTTAGACCATATTTAATTCAAATTCCAAAACATATAAAAAGAAAGAAATCAGTATGTTTTTATGTTCTTACATAAAGCAAACAATTCCTCTTACAGAGGCCAGTATAGACAACATTAAAGTAAAACCAGAAACAATTTGAGGATGATAGTGACACCCGAAATATGTCTGTATAGACATATACATGCATATTCCAGATGTATAGATATGATTATGTATGTATTCCTTATTTTTAACATTTTGTTTCTGACCCCAAGTAACCTCGATCAGATGGGGCTCCTATGCCAAGTTGCATCTATTGACATCGGTAAGATAAAATCAGGCCTTTAGGGAGCTGTAACTGTCTCTTCAAATGATTTGGGAAAATGTGTACACCTTCAATCAATTACACACAGCACAAATGCAGCCTACTTCTACCCTAAGTGACCAACACTGCCCCCCCATTAATCACGGTTAGCTGTGTGAAAATGACACCTAGGGAAACTGACTTCCACAACACTTATTTCCATTCTGTTATTTCAGCAATGCCCAGTGCTTCAGACAGTTCTGCGCAGTCTACCCAGAGAGCATGCTGTACTTATACCCCACCGTGCACCAGCGCTCTCTTGGAGACACCCAAGCCAAAGATGAGTCAACTTTCCACTCAGCCCTTGGAGATCATGGAGACAGTTGACAAAACCGTTAATTCCTTAACTCCTACCACGGAGTCCAAATCACAGAACACTGCTTGCCAAAGACACATCGGAAGCCAAGTCCTCAAATGTGCTGCTTTTACCCTCAACTTTTATAACCCCTCTGTCTTCTGAAAGGAGGCGCACTCTGTTGTGTCATCATCTCCGGGTTAACTGAATGAACGTTCCCTGCCAATCTCCTGCTGCTGGGGCAAACTCACTCTGCGGCTTGTCCTGCATTTTCTGCAGCGTGCAACTCTGGGGCCGCTGTTTTTCCTGCAGCAGGACACGGTGTGGAAGAGTCTGAAACAGAATCGGTGTTACCCTGCTTTCACTGGACCCCTTAGAGGAGTAACTGTTCCCGTCAAACCCTGGGCTCGTCCCTCCAGATCTCCTAAGCACAGCCTCTTCGGTGTTAACCCAATGCAGTTAACCCAGCCTCGTTCGGTGCTAGCATCAAATGACACACTGCTGCAGTGTTCATCTTGAGACTAAGTAGGCAGGATTTATTATCTGCGGAAGTCCCCCAAGTACCAGGTTACTCGACTCCATTCTTGTCGCAAACAGGCGCGACAGAGGACAAGTACAGCAGACGTAGAGCTCATTTCCAAGACAAGCAAATTCCCAGTTAGAGACAAGGGCATCACAGCAGCCAAGACCTGCAGTAAATCTTTTCTGGCTCACAGAAATCTCTAACAATGCTCTCCTGCAACGCCTCAGATTAAACAGAATCATATTTGGTTTAAACATCAAATCAGCAGCATAGAAAAGATACCTGATTAGCAAATTTCAATTTATGATGCTTTTGCTCATGTCTTAATGCTAGGAACAGTGCAAGACTTCCAACGCTTCCAATGAATAATCAAGCATGCTGACAGAACTGGAGCCTCTTAGCAATGCCTATTTGTACCTCTCAGCCTGGCTGACAGGAACCTGCCAGGACCAAAGGCTGAAAAAAAAAATCACCGAATCATGCAAATAAGTATTTACCCCAAAAGATGTATGTAGTTAAAGCTCAGCTTCCTGCATCTTCCATAGCCCCTGAAGTGTTAATCTGAAGAAACAGTTCCATGAGTTTCCACAGGCCAGTCGTGAGTCTCCTACACTTGACCTAGACAGACTTACATAACGAAGCATCAGTGCTGGGGAGCTTGTACGATGTCATCACCAGCAAGAATAAGAAGTATTGGCAGCAGTAAGCAGGCGGGCAGGCTGGGATTTTGCATGGAAATCATGAGCCCTGCCTTGCTTTTCTTTTCTGAAATATTTTGGAAGGAGAGTTATGAATAGCCCAGAAATAGGTCTCATTTTTGTGGGTGGGAAGAATGACCAGAAGCCTGAAAGCTAAACCTTCCAGCAAGTGCAAGGTGGAGGGTGCGGTAAACCCGGGAGGAGGAATTGCCTTCTGTGAACTTCTAAACCATCACATCTGGAGTGAAGAGGATGGTAAAGCGGTGGAATAACGCAGAGGATGCTGCTGAGAGCTTCGGTCTGCCTTTAACTCATTGTGGTGAGAGAAGAGGGATCATCGTGATACGAAGTGAGAGTTGGGGATGCAGGTTGTTTTGCAGAGGACTAGCCAAAGGACTTGTCATGCCTTAAACACATTGCTTTAAGCAAGATGATAGCAGAATTGCTTTTCTAGGTAAAATTGAGACTATGCTGGGTATGGCTATTTTATGTATTTTAACTCCTGATGGTCACCTGGGAACAGGTACACATCTCTGTGGTTTTCAGATAAATCTCAGATATCATCATTAATTTTACTATCTGTACTGAAATACAGTGTATGATTTTTCTCATCAGATTTTGCATATAAATAATCATTTTTAGGCTTTGAATGCAATCTCTACGAATATGTCAAGGGATTTCTTGTTTCATTTCATCTTTTTTGTTTTTGATTTTTAAGATAGTCTTAGTTAGATTCACTTCTTAATACCTGAGGGAATATTCTAAACAGCAGATTATATATATTTATTAATATATATATATTAAATAGCAGATTATATATATATATATACTACTTGATTACCAATCAATTATCTCACATGTATATAATACTGGTTGCATCCTTAAGATCTACAAACAGTAAATCCAGCCTTCCATCTGAGGATGATGATATTATATCAGCCTACAATGACATCATATTATTTAATAATAAGTAAAATCACGGTTTTACATGGGTTGTAGACTAAGCTATATAGTTTCTGAGGTGACTGAAATAGAGAAGCAGCCATGCACTAACTCAAAAATAACCACAGTGTTCTGTTCTTAGCTAGGAGTTTGCTCCTAATTTACCACATTGAGACCAGGGTGAGGAAATGAGAGAATGTAGGTCTAGGAAAGAACACAGTGATCTAATGCCTTCTGTCAGTTAATTAGCAAAAAACCCCTGCTATTAAATGGAGTCAGATGTGTCTAAGCTGACACAGAAGAGGTGAATGGAGCGTGGCTTTCTTCAAGTCCATCTGGAATATTGCTACCGCACTACAGTAAATGTTTGTTTGTTTGATACCAGAACATGGGTGAAATTTATAAAGATTTATTTTTTTTCTTCAGAGAAACTATAATGTCATTAGACATTTTCTTTTTTGCAGTAGTCTAGATTTTGGGAAAACAAATTCTGTAGCAGATGGAATGAGAAATTGTCTGATTCCCCCCTCAGAACCATAAAGAACAGTAAAGAGCATACTGGCATAACATTGAGCTACATTTTCAAAGTCATAAGTTGTATTTGGAATATTAAGTGCTATAGACTGGGTTGATGTGGATTATGTAAGAGGCGTTCATGATTTGAAGCATCGATGACCAGGGAATAAACAACATAGGAAGTGAGGGTCTGGAAAATAGGTATTGCTTAAAAAAGTTCTGTCTTACATCGTTTGAAGAGCACGAAAGCCTCTTGTCGTCAGGGACAGTGCTTTTCACACTCAGGTTTCTGCCGTTACGACAGTGCTTACTGGACCTCATTGAATGTTTGCCTCAATAGGGATAAATAGTATTCGCAATGAATTAATATACAGGGGAGCTGCATCTCCTATGGTTTGGTAGAATTTTCTATGAAAGAATTTTAAATTCTCTATAAAATTACTCATTAATATGTTAACTTAATAGGTGCCTATGTGAATGAATGCTTCAGTGATTCTTGTTTAGAAATTGTTCTTAAAGGAAAGTTTAAAGGAAAGATTCCCCTATTAGATGGAGGCTGTACGAGTTTGGCCACACATCAGATATAACGCGGTATTCACCACCTTACACCAAGGAACTTTGCTTTTCCACAGTGATGCAGTCATCTGGAGGGAGGACTTCAGAGTCAGGCCTGCAAACTCCTTATCTTTACTGGCCTGAGCTCGGTTTTCTTCCTCTGGACTGTTTTCAGCCCATGGCTTTCGTCTTCCTATTTGTTGTGGTTTTGTGTGGGGGTGCTTGGTGTCATACTCCGGCGGGCATTCGGTAAGCAGCCATGGACCAACGAGCTGTACTCTGCTTTCATCCTCCTGCTTGTTGCCTCATGGCCCCAGCATGGCTGCCTCACCACTGACATCTTGCCTAAATTAGATAAAAAAAAAAGAAACGGGAAATACTCAGTGTTAGGTACCAGCAGGTCAGTTGTTGTTCTAAGAACATTTCCAGAGGGCCATCCTGAGATTGATAGACATCTCACAGTGCTTAAATGTGTAAAATGCCTTTCAAAGGAATGTCAAGAACAACTGAGCTTTGCTCTGCCATTGCCACATCCCACCAAAGCTTGGGTTCTGTTTATAAGGCCAATGTGGTGTTCCTCCATGTATTAGCTGCTTTTGTCATTGCTGTGACCAGGCACCTGACAAGAAGGAACTTATGGAGTTAATATCAGTTTACAGAAGGGATAGGGTCCTCCATCATAAGGAGGCATGGTGGCATGAACTTCAGGCAGGTGGTCACATGATGTCCAAAGTAAGAAAGCAAAAATGTGGTAAGTATCCCTCCTAGCTGGATTTAGATATACTCCTGTTTCTTCAGCACAGGACCAGCCTATAGAAGCACCCACATTTAGGATGGGTTTTCCCATCTTAGTTAGCCCAATCCCCAACAGGCACACATGTACTTATCTGTCTCCCTGGTGACCTTGACAAGTTGACAACCAAGGTAAACCAGCACACTCTCCTATACATTCTTCTTACTTTATAGTTTTGATTGCTGGTGAAATTGTAATGCATTTAGCAGGGCCCGAAAGTTTAAACTTGCTTAAATTCCAAAAGTACTAAGAGGTTTCTCATTGAAAAAACAAGACTTTATTTTTAATTTTGTGTTTGTGTATGGTGAGGGGTAGACCTCATTGTGAGTGCAATTGACCACAGAGACTGAAGGTGACAGACTTCCTAGAACTGGAGTTATGGGTATTTAGTTGTCAGCCACCTAATGTGGGTGCTTTTATTTGAACTGGGATCCAATGAAAGAGCAATATGGGCTCTTTAGTCCTGAAGCATCTCGTTTTATAACTGTGATCTTCAAGTACACTTGTTCAAAGGCTTCTTTATTAAAACAAAACAAAACTTACCAAGAGACAATAAATGGATTCTGAATTAAACCTTAACTTTCAGGATCTCTGTAATAAGTAAAATTCACCCTTGCAAATATATCAACTAGACTTAAACCATGAGCTTCTACTAGCTGATCCATGGGCATCTTTTTGTTTTCCATCAATTTAATTATATAATATTGCTGTTGGCCAGAAGCTATTCTGCATCTTGGGACATGGGAATGAGAAGGGTCATATACTCAAAAACCTTACTTTACACATTTACAGAGGATATGGCTAGACCAGAATGTGAAATTGCTAATCTTACAGGAAAAAAGATGTATCTTAATTTATCTTAAAACCAATTTTTATGGAGAAGACAGTTAATTTCTAAAGCAAAATCACAACTGTCTTAAAATAATCTCTTCAAAAACAACTGCATATTGCACTAGCCTTTACCTCACTGAAATCCAGGTGCAGCCAGTGGTTTATATAATGTATATATGTTTATGTACATACAAATGGATAAACATACATATAAATATATACACATAGAAATATATACATGTATATGTATGTGTGTGAATTTTGTAACATAGTTGTTTTTGTTTCATTTTTATGATGCAATATAATTTTTCATTTTTTCTTTTATTTAAATATTCTTTTCTCTTGCCAAATATGCTGATCAGAATTTCCTCTCTTAGTTTCTCCCTATCTTTCCTACCCTCCAGATCCACTCCCTTTCTGTCTCTCATTAAAGAAGAGCAGGATTCTAAGAATAACAAATGTGACAAAATAAAATATAATAAGATGAAGCAAAAACTATCATATCACAGTTGACAATGATATATTACCTATGTAAACAGAAACTGCAGAGCTAGCAACTCCCAAAACTATAGAAATGATAGAAACAGCTGGCTACTTGGACAGAACCCAAAGTTCCTCTGTAATGTTGGGGCCTCCATTTTCAGCCTTCAGGCCTAGAATATATGATAGACTTTTCTTTGAAGAAAAATTTTTTGAAGGACTCTCCTACCCTGTCTTGACAAAGTTCAGCAGTTGCTTTCTTTCGTGGGCTATTTGTCCAGTTTGGACAGAATGCTGTCAGCATTTGAGACAAGGGTAGTTTCTTGCCCAAATATCTAGCTTTCGCCACAAGGAAAGCAAATTCCATATGGAGGTTCTCTGATGCGCATCATCCTTTTGTGAAGTAGATTGGTGCTGTCAGGAGCAGACTGTCTCACTGTCGTAAAGCACCTTGTGTTATTAAAAAATTTTAAATGCCATGTTCTATAGGTCTTTGAAGTGATTTAAGATAGCATTTTTATCTAAAATATATCTCTGTATGACCTTGAAAACATACCTAACATGACTATAAGTTTGATAGTTATAGATGACTATTAATCTGTATTTTTTATTATCCTAAATAGCTTTCAAGGATTAAAACTTTGCATTACCTTTTTAAATGAGCTGCATTATTACAGCAAGTAATGTACCTTAAGCAAGAATGGAAACATATATACAGTATAACAAAATAACCTTAAATTCGTATTAATATACAAAATGTAAAATATTTGAGACTAGTGGTTGTTCAAAAGCAGACTCAATAATCCACCCTATTGTCCCATCATTTCTATACTATATCCACACATTTTCCTTTCAGAAAGAGATCTCTGAATCTAATCTACTTTGTTTAGCTTTCTCTCTGATGTTGACCAGTAACAATTTGTAACCTTCCCTCCCAAATGTTGACAAACATCCACAACCCACAGAATAACCAGAAAAAAACACCCACCACAACTCTTGGGAAAGTGGGCATCATGTTCTATGGGCATCTATGGTTTCCTGTCGTTTGGGGCCATGGCCATCATAAGATGACCTTGAGAAAATTGGTAGATATAACTATGACATCGAGACAAGACAAATCAAAAGAAGGAAAAGAATCCAAGAGAAGGAACAGAAACAGGGGCCCAATATCATGTACACTCAGAAGTCCTATAAAAACACAAATCTGGAAGACATAATATATAGACAGAGGATCTGGTACAGACCTCTGTCGGCCATGTGCTTGCTGCTTCATTCTCTGTGAGTTCATATGAGCTTTGATATGGTTGATTGAGAGGGCCTTGTATTCTTGGTGTCCTCCATTTCCTCTGGCTCTTTCTGCCTCCTCTTCCAACTTTTCATCCTTTTATAAGTGAGAAAAAGAAAAGAGGGTGAGAATATTGGGCAGAGACAAAGGAGTGCTAGTCACAACATGTATTTGCTTGAATGTATTTAATTCTTTACAAACCCCTAATTTATCTGCCTCTTAGAAACCTGGGTTATTACCACCAGTCTGACATTTGTAAAGTCCTTATGAATGTTATCCCATATCTCCATGAGATCAGAGTCCAGATGACATATTTTATGGAACTCTGTGTGCCTTTGTCTTGTCACATGGTAGTATTCTGTTAACTTGCTGTAGAATTACATAAACCTGAGGTGAAATACGTGTAGAAATCTCTAATTCTACTAGAAAATACGACACAGAATCTGGGAGAGCTCAACCCCCAACTTGGAATGTTGATTGATGTTCATAATTTCAGTGGTGGGGTCAGACTTGTGAAATGGTGATGATGAGATTTTTCGCAAAGCGTTGCTCTGACATTATTGCAAGCAATAATTAGTCCCAAGATTCCTTTTATTTTGGGGATGGCAATCTTAGAAGTGATTTTGCAACTAGATGAACAGCTGCAAATATCTTCAGATTTGAAAGCACTTTTCTTTCCGCAAGACTAGCAAAAAGATTCCAAATATGAACAATTTTGCACCTACAAGGAACTATTATGTCAGCGTACGTAGTTGTGTGTGATAAAATCACCTCTATCTTCTGTGGCAAAGTACATTACAGATCAACCAATAACAGCACCCAGAGACTGAAGAAACTCTGGTTTTGATGTTTTCTAATGTATTTAACATGGAAAAACAGCAAAAAAGAGAAATTTTTCTTTTACTAATGTTTTTAAAGACAACGTATTTTGAAAACACATTAAAATATATAATCTTCCTTAAGTGATGTAAGCCAATCTTGAAATGTAAAACAAGAGTGGATTAATGTATAATCTTTGAGCCCTAGTAAATTGTTTTATATAATAAATAATTTTAAAATACTGTGTTCATGAATATTCAAAATCATTAGGCTATGTAATTTTATATGTGTGTGTACATGTGTTTGCATATGTGCAGGTGCATGTGAACATATATGGGTGTATATACATGAATGCATATGTGTGTGGAGGCCATAAATTAACCTTGGATGTCATTACTCAGGAGTCTTCAGGCTTGGTTCCTGAGATGTGATATTCATGGTTCTGTCACTCAACAAGTATGCTAATCTGATTGACCAGTGGAACCCCAGGTGTCTGTCTGTCTCCATTTCCTAAGCCCCAGATTTACAAGCGTGTGCCACCATGTCTGCCTTTTGTTGTGTAGGCTCTAGGACTTCAACTCATGTCCTTATGTAAAGCAAGTATCTTACTGACTGTGGTGTCCCTCAACCCTATAACTTCTTTTTAAACAGATGACTTTATTTTATGTTTTACAATTTTTTTGTATGTGTATGGGTGTTTTGTCTGTGTGTGCACCACATGCATGCAGCTGTCAGAGATCAGAAGCAGGTGATAGATTCCCTGAGACTTGAGTTACAGATGATTGTAAGCAGCCATGTGGGTACTGGAGATAGAATCTGGGTCCTCTGGAAGAACAGCCAGTGCTCTTAATTACTGAGCCTTCCCTCTACCCCTATAATTGCTTAATATACACTTATTGTATAGAACAAAGAATGGAAAACTATTACTTACAGGAACTCTACATCTTGACTATATTTTGTCTGTATTCCTGCTTGCTTAGTATCAAAGCAAACTTTGCAAGATTGTGGGGACAGTAACACCTCTCTGTCACGGATATTGTAAACTTAGTGGGGAAATTTATTCAATGGGAATGTCACATGCATCTGATAGCGTTCACTTCTCCCCCTCTTAATGCCTTCCTACAAACATGAGAATTTTCATCTCTAATGATCCAAAAGAAATCTGTATCTCACCAGGTAAATCATCAGATTCAAGCACGTTGAAAATATTCGGTTTGAATTTCATGACTAACCCTTTTCTACTAAATTCACTTATCTGTTGCATGAAAGTTGGAAGGTTTGAGTTTTCCTTCTTCACTGGGGAATGCCACATCCATTATACATTCTAACGAATAACCCAGTGGTTGCATTTTATTTTATTCATTTTTTAAAATTTTTTTAATTATTATTATTAAAAAATTTCCACCTCCTCCCCTCCTCCCAATT